>VYZQ01036391.1:82320-99948 GCA_013400655.1 Mystacornis crossleyi
GGGGGGGGGCGGGGAGGGAATTGTTTCAGCTGCCACACCATTTGAATTTAAATTTGTGTCCATAAACTGGAAGAGTTTTGATGAGTTTACCATCAGTAAATATGCTTACGCACATTTTCTGATTCCACACTGCTGAATCAGTCTAGCATAATATATTAACAAAACCCAGAACCGTTTAGAGAAACTTCATTTCACTTTGAACTAATTTTCCAAGTCACCATATATATGTTGATACCAAAATAAATACCCTTTCCAACACCAGCAAGTTATATTTTTAAAAATTAAATCAGATTGCAATTAAAGCTAGCCATATGTCTCATACTTTCCCAAATCTTCCAAATTAATGTTAGCCTAAAAGCCATTTAATGCCTCTGGCAGATGGAGATGGGGAGAAATGAAGAATGCAAGGATAAAATATTGGCTCTCTTTATTAATTCAATATAAATTTTGCCTCAGCTATCATATCAATTTTCATGATTATCTAGCTATATCTCTGCATTTCAGTGTGCTGAGGAATTTAAGTAGCCTTGAAATTGTGATGCAGCCGAAGCATTTCCACACTACACGTGCTGCAGCACACCTATGCCTAAGCCGTAACCAACAGTACAAAGCAGGCGAGTGAAGGCTTTCCCTCTGCTCTGTTTCCACCACAGGATGCCAGTGGGGAAGCAAAGGCAGTTTGGAGCAGGAATCAATGACCCTGCAAGCCTTTGCCCTGGCAGCCTCCAATGGAAGGACAACTCCCAGAAATCTCTCCTTCATTGCTGTCCTAAATTCCCTTTCTCTTCATCTCATAAGAATGAGTCCAGATCTTTGGCCATCACTTTATGTTGCTACGTTCTTTAAACAGGCTGTAAAAACAGAACTCTCTGATTTCTATCTCCCTTCAAATCCCGAAAATGGCGTTAAAAGTCTGAAATAAAAATTTTAGTACTTCAGATTTGTCCTTCTTCCTCTACAGATGTTTCTGATGTCCCCCTTTCAGCTTAGACAACTACTTAGCTTTTTCTTCATATTATTGCTTTTTTTCATCTACCTTTTTATCCTTTTCATTATCAAATCCTCTTAGAAAACATCACGCTGAAACTGACAAGCTGATCAAAACGCATTAATATAGTAGTAAATAAAGAGAAGACATGAAAGCAATAAAAGCAAGACAGCATCTTTTTGGGTTCAGGTGACTGCAAAATCATCTTTGAACTTCCCATTGCTTGCAGTGGTCTCTCACCACTGGGAAGTAAATCCATATGGACTATCCTAGCAAAATATTTCTACCAGCATTCAGCATACCCACATCAACAGCATGCAGCTTCAGAGGTCAAGATTAATTCTGAAAGAATCACAGAATGCACTACTATAAATGCAATTTGGAAAAATACCTAACATTTCGAACAGATTTCACATATCTACTTGGTATTATTACAAAAGAGAGACAAAAACACAAAAAACAGGAATATTTTTTAATATTTTATGCCTGTTTTTTAAAGGCCACGTGAACTTAAAATTTGGTTAGTAAAAAATGTGTGGTTTTTTTTTAATTAAAAAACGCATTCCGTTTTGCAGTCTTGTAATACTGAGAAAACTCCACTATCTGGCACAGTGCTCGCTCCTTTATGTGCTGAAGAAGAAACAAATGTAAGCCCTTGCACATTTTCTTTTTCTATAACTTACAATATTCAAATCCAAGAATTGCTTCTGACTTTCACTGTATATAAGCAATCTCACACAGTTTTACTTGGTGCCTAAACTTGGCCCATAAATGTGATTTTCCTGCTGACAACCGATGAAACAAAAACATGAAGTCTGCTTTGCACATTCATGCACTGATTTTTGAGAACAAACAGAAAAGCATTTTTAAACTTGTCAGTTAAGCAAGCTTGATACAGCGTTGGGAGCAAAGAAATCTGCAACAAGTTTATGGTGTTTTCACATTAAAACAACACTTAAAGCATAATGATGTCATCTTGGCTCCACCAAAGTCGACAACAAAGCTGCCATCTACTACTCTGAAGCCAGAACTGCAATTTTACACCTTCCTAAATATACCAGATAAATGAATGCCAGATCTCACAGATTTGCTTTACCTGAAAAAATGCAAGTCTTCTTGCTCAGTCTTCAAAAAATCTATGTGATGGGCTTGCACACAGAAGGCAAGGAGACTTTTGCAACACAGAATCTATTGAAAGCTTCTGACCCAGCCCGAGGCATGAGCTCAGCCTTCCATTCATGCTAGTTGCTTTAAGATAACTTTGACTTGACAGTGACAGGACCATAAACCTTATGGGTCACACAGATGTTATACACAATGAGCAGCTTTTTAATTATTATTATATAAAAATAGGTTTTCTATATGGCTAATGGAGAGTGAAAGAGAAAGAAGCACCTGCAGATAAGCCGTTGCCCTCTGTCTTTAGGTTAGTGAAGCCAGATCAGTCTGGTGAAGTATAAGATTAAATTAAAAGTCACTATATCAATATGAAAAAATTAAAAAAAAAAACATTTTAAAAAAGACTGAAAATAGTGTAGCCATGATTTTGATTTATCATAGCTTAAAGTCTGGTAAATGCCCCTCAAAACAGATTTAAGAGGCATGGCTTATGTTCAGAAAAAGATACAGGTTAAAACACGGTATGACGAAAGCAGGTATATGAAGAATGTATACGAAAAAAGCAGCTGCAAGTACATGGTGCCACTTCTAATAAGAGCTGCTGACAAAGCAAAAGCAAGGTAAAATGAACACAGTCAGGTAAATATTTAGTCTGATCATACACAGCCCATCACGAACACTATCCTACTTTTGACAGTGATCTGATGCTTCAGACTATATAAAAAAATTTCAAATCAATAATGTTCCCATACTAGTGACTTGAATGTCCAGTAGTCCATGACATGGCAACTTTCAATATTCACATATGATGCATTTCTATTTACAAGTCCTCACAGAATTCTTTCATTTGTTTTTAAATCCAAGTTTACTTTTACTTCGCCCAGCATCTAACAGACACAAAAATAGGTTAGGCTGTATTTTGTCTGACTGTATTTACAAAAGAGAGCCTTAGCAAACAGACTAAACGGGGTTATGTCCCTACCCTAAAGGTCCCACTAAGTGACTTGCCAAGTGGCTGGTGCCCCAGACAGAGCAGTTTCAACTCATCACATGTCACAATACCAGTGTGTGCACACAGGGTGAGAGGAAAACTGGCTTACCCGCACAGGAACAACAGAGGTAAGAAAATTTATGCACATCACTATTTTTTAATCTAAGAGTGAGAGTAGCAGTAGAAAAACAGGACTCTAGTTAGAAACTACCCGTATCATAACCAGGGTAGAAAGCACAGTTTGATGTAACCATCCCAAAAATACTTAAATGCATATCAGCCCCATCAGGAAGTATTGTAAAGAAAGTGGAAGAAAAAAAATAATTCTCTTTTCACTCCAAATGCAAATTTTTATATAGAGAAACAACTTAAAACTTGTGGCAGAAAAAAAAAAGGATTTAACAAGCAGTATTATTTAACAGCAAGATATTAATGGTGTGTATCATGCTTTACTATAAATTTCATGGGACAACGGAGACACTTGAGTTTTAACAGAGACCTTAATTATTAAAGGTATATTTGCAGCATCATATGGATTAAATAGTACAGTAAAACATGCTTTCTAATGCACAATATTTCAAAATTAGGATTGTTTTCTACTTTTTGGAGCCCTTCTCTTTCTTTATTCAGAAAGTATGTCCATACTGTTACTTTTGGACATTTTAACAATCTTTAAAAAATGAACAAGTAATAATTAAAAAAAATTAAGGCAGGTTTTGAAAGGACACAAAAGGGTGCATGATAAAGAAAGCAAAGGTCCAGAGTGGAAAATTAGCTGAGAGTAGACCCTGACACATCTTCCAAAACTCAGCTTTAGCATACTAAACAGCTTCAACTCACTTATTTCTATAAGGAGAGGGAGAGAAAAGAAAGGTACGCAGAGACAGGGTTTGGTAAAGTCATAGTCAAATCCCTTACACACGGGAATAGGGAGACAAAAAAGCATATAAAACCAAACAACTCTCCTTCCCCACGGCAACAAACGGAGACAAAAACAAACACACACCCTAATCGTAAAGATTAGTATTTTCATCTAATATAAATTTTATGTGTGGGGAAACCAAAATCACTGCACTGTACAGTCTACTAAAAATAAGAATCAAATGCAATTTCTTATATACATACTTATACACATATTTTTGGATTCCTGACTTGAAATCTCCCTCCTAATTTTCCAAATCTGTTATTTCTGTGCATAAAACTATGTGACACAGGGGTGGAAAGCAGGGATCTTTGTACTGTCTTGCAACCTCAGCTGGATCACCCTTTCTTAACATTGTCAAGCAAAAATACTAGCCCTAGTTATCCCAAACAGAGGGACAAAAATACTGACAGACAGGGAGAATGTCAGAATAACAAGAAGGCAAAATTTAACCTTTAAATATAACCTAACACTGCCACAAAGAAGGTGAAAACTATGGAAAGCTACGTATCTGCAATCCCACTGCCTGCAGTCAGTGACAGGAACTGGGCTCTGACGTGGAAGGCAAGCGAAGGAACAGAACTTGAGACAGTATTTTTCTTCTCCTAATTTGTTATAAAGTTGTCAAAATTGAATAGTCTGTGTTCAGAAATAACTCCACTGATAACTGTAACTCACAGAGGGGATAGTCTAGACTGCTGCAAATATTAAGGCATGCATGATATCATCATCTTTTTTTTCCCTCCTCCTTTTTCAAGTTAACATTGTAGGAACCGTGCTAAGAGGTGAATCCAAATTCTTCAGATCCATCGATAATATACGTTTGAAGCTGTTCTTTATTGGAGGTTGGGGATGGAGGGAAAGAAGGTGGTGGTGGCATTTCTCAAAATTAATATATTTTATCTGTGGTGTTTCATGTATCTAAATTAACTTCAGGGAGAAAAGTTTATGTTTTAAGTCTTAAATTAAGAATCTGTTGAGACCATAATTAATTATCTTATTTGATGATTTCTTAAACTATAGACTTAACAAATAAGATGTGGAGGAAACACACCCATTCCTTGGCCTGCGTACCTGTGTCACTTCCAGATCCAGCTGATAACGCTGGCATGATTTAGTCTGCAGAGTGTCACGCAGAAACCTCAAACCAGCGCTGCAGCCAGAAGGCAGGAGTTTATTTCAGTTTAACTGCTTGCAGCCAAGTTGTCTACAAAGATTTATGTTATGTCCCAGCTTCTCCTAGAAAGAACAGAAACAGAATTTTACAATTAAGAACATTGTTAAACTGTATATTACTGCAGCTAACGAAATCCAATAATTATCATGAAATAAGCTTTTATTTAGGATTCTCAAAACAAAGTGCTATGCATTTATTTATGACTGTTAAGATTTTTGTTTCCCCCAGGTGAAACAAGTTTTGTTTTCTTCAGTCCAGCCTGTAATCCCATTCTGCATTCAGGATAATTTAACACATTTCCCTTGTGTAAATTATACTCTTTAACTCCAGCATGTCAGGCATTTTCGAAATAAAGTCTAGGAGTATTTTATTAAAACTGTGAATAACTGAGGTCATTCAAATTTTGCTACTACTTATCTCAGGAAAATAAAATTGCTTACTAGCACGGTAATTTATTCAGTGTTTCTATTTAACCTCCTTTCAACTGTCTTCAGGTCATTTAAGATTTTTTTTGTTATCTAGAAATATAATCTAAATTTTAACTGAAGTTGTAAAAAGTAGGACTGGAGCAAATACTTTTCTAAGGTAAACAGCAGTTTGATTCGTGGAGTTGATGGAGCCATTACCATGTAAGGAATTTTTCTGTGATTCATTACGACAAAGTCAGTGGTTTTCTAACACATATTTTGTAATAATTGTACAGGTCTACTGATAGTAAATTTGGGGTCTTTCTTTTAACCACTTCTTGAGAAAAATTCAGAGCACATGTAACAAAAGTTAAAACTAATTTCGAATATAAGTGAACATATTTGAATTCAAGTATGTTAAAATATGAAACTGGAACACAAACATATGAAAAGAAATTCCGAGTTAAGACAGCAAATGTCTACTTAGAGTGGGGAAGGGACTGATGTGTTTGCAGGGAGAAGGAAGGGAGAGGGGGAAGTAAAAGCTAGCAGAAAATAAGGGGGGTTTTTTTCCAGATCTCAGTAAACAAAAAGGATCCTTGAAGAGAGAAAGCAGCATAGTTCTGCTTTTGCAAAAGAAAATTAACAAACAGAAGAGCATTTTGCCGCTACTATTGCTGGTTTGGTTTTTGTTGGTCTTTTTCAAACACATTCATATTAATCAGAATGACTTTTGAAGTCATCTTGGCTCCTAAAGTGCATATTTTCGACCCATTTTAACTTGGCAACAGTCTTGTGGAAGAGTGATATACAGGTGCTGTAAACAGTGTATGCTGTTCAAAATTTTGTTTTCCACTGAAAAAAATCCCCACATTGCTAGAAGTACTGCAAAATACTAAGGGCCATCCACAAGACTTTGTTTAATAAGTTTTAAATCAATTTTTTGACGTAAGTTAGCTATTAACTTGTCCCCAGGCAAAAACCTATAGTTTAAATAGTCTGGCAACTTTTCTTGAGTATGGGGTTTTTTTATGTTGCCTAAGCATTTACCTTGTGAACCTGGGTGGTTTGGTTAAGAAGGCAAATACAGCAGAAGCTGCCTCCCTGGACAACTTTTTCTATGATGAAAAGAACCAAATAAAAAGTTAAAAGCCTATCTATTAAGATTGTTTAGGGGTTTAGGATTTTTTTAGTTATAGAAGTTTATGAAGAAAAAAAAAATCTTCAGTAAAAAAAATCAGCTTCAAAAAAACTGATTTGACATTATTCAAATCAGTACAAAAGTCCATTAACTTAAAATTTCAAACACAGATAGGGAAATTAGGTATTCCAGAGTGAAAGCTCATCTTATGATGACAAGAGCTGTAAAACTTCTATATGCAAAGCTAGCCAGGGTGCAGCTTAAAAGAGGAAAAAATAAAGACACCATAGCCAAGGACACATTGTACCAATTAAGAAGGAACGTATTCACTTTACATTAATTCTGCTTGTTTTCTGTTTAACATATAAAGGAGAAGTCCTGTGCCACACTCAGTGACAGTCCCCAGCGTAAACACACCACGGCAACCATAAGAAGGATAGAGGCTTTTTTACTTTAAGATGTGTAAGAAACTGGTTAAAACAAAATTACTGGCTATTAATGAAGCATCTTTAATTTATATGCATCTTAAAGCATTTTCATCTATTAAAAAGAGAAAAAAAAAGCAAAACCGAAAAAACCCAAAACCACCCAAACAAGGCATTCTCATTAACACTACTATTAACCAGAAATTCAGGTTCTTTAAAAAGAGTTCTCTGCAAAATGTGGAAAATCTTGTTGATCTACATACAAGCAATGTATTTCATCTCCATCAGTTTCTTTATTTTTCTTTATTTCACAGTAAATCATTCAGTACAAAAAAAAAATCAAGCTACTCATTTTTTAAGAAACTTATATACAGCATAAAGTTATTCCCCCCAGATCCTAAATATATATTAATGAAAAATAAATGACCTGATGAAATCCTTACCAGTAAAATGCTTAATATTTTGCTGGAATGGGATGGGGATTTTTTTTTTTCCCTAACGTGCAAATTAAGCTACATTTTTGCAGTGATGATGCTATTTTCTTTGGCTCACTTTATTTAAAATGCTTTGGAAGTTTTTGCCGGAGCTCAGCCATAGGCATTGCTGACTGCTGTATGGAATCGATTTGCTGCAACACAGAAATACCAGCTGTTACAGTATGTCCTGAGAGGGATTACCGAATATTCCTAAATTGAAGTTCAATCCATCTTTCCATAAAAATTAGGAGCCAGGGCCAGGAACGTAACAGCAGTATCAAGTGCACCTGAGGCATTTACAATACCCAGCAGGACTGTTACAACCAGCCTTTAAAAAGGGCTTATTTTTGAAATTTCATTATTCCAGTTGTACCTTGCTTCTATAGATCGCACCGTATCGGGTTCTGCTGGCACCCGCCGCGTGGAAACAGCGACGCCCGCCCGGCCCCTGGCGGCTCCCGCCTGACCCCTGGCGGCCGCGGGAGGCGCCGCCCCCCCCGCGCTCCCCCACGCAGCGGGCGGGAGCTCCTCGCAAGGCGCCACGCGCCTTCTTTGCTTCTGCTTTTAATTACTTAAATAAAAACGTAAATAATGGATTACAATGAAATAATAAAACGCATAATTTTAATTGTTTATGCCTGCGTTTATTTGCGTAATGAAAGACATCTCTATTTTAGGGCGTTCTGGTTGAACGGGAGGTATTAAGGAAAAAAATAAGCCTCGATGCCTGTAAAAAGCACAGAAATGCTCCCCTGTCTTCCGACAGCTCCCACACACTGCACGGTCATCAAGCCAGACAGTTCTAGTGACCTTCACCACCAAGGTTATTAGAGTGATATAACTACCAGGGTGACACATGCCCCGGTTACACAAGGCCAGGAGTGGGGCAGAAGACTCACAGAAGCACCTTCCAATACCGCAAAATTCTAGAATTACAGGTCTCCAAGGGAACCATTTTTCTGCATATCCCACACGAAAGGGAGGCCCCTTAGCAAAGGATGAGGGGATTAATCTTGTCCTTGATCAGAAGAGGCCAGCAGATACAGCAAGCAGGTGGGAGGCAGCTAGAGAGTGCCAAGATAAATGGCCTTCCATGTAATTTCAGCTTTTGTAACGTCTTTCTAGCATCCTCTATTGCTTTTGAATTGACTCCATCAGTCATGCATAGGCTTTATTTCAGTCAAGTTCATTTTTTGAGGAGAAGATGAAGTAAGAAAGCTGATTCAAATTTGTATTCATGGCAAGCACCATGCATTTGGAGACAGAAGGCATGAAGTCTTGGTTCTACTTCAGACTCCCCACACAAACCTCAATAAACTCCATAATATTTATTTCTGAAAGGGTATTTTACAAGTTACTCAATATTTTGGCACTTTAATGAATCTAAACTGATTTTCTTCACATTTGAAAAGCAGACTGAAGCATACTTTTGAATAATTTATGACAGATAAAAACATAAAAAGTATGAACATAGCAATGCTACAAATCAGGCGGTGGGGAGGGTGAAGATGGAACACATAAACCCAGGCTGTTTGATACAAGAAATATTCAACCTATTTTTTTCTAAAGGATGCTACAATTATGACGACCATAACCTTGATTTCCAGGACTAAACCAGAATGTCTGCAAATGGTATTCGAACTACCAGATAGAGATTTCATGTGGAGACAGGAAATTTGACAGCCAGTCAGTCTTGTATTCATTATGGGGCCTCAAGTAAGTGAGTGACTACAGACATGTATACAAATCTCCACAACCTAGTGAGCACAGGAAATTGCCAAGGGAGGTTTTCTAGACTGGGAGAAGTAAATCTGTTTTGGTAGACAAAATCTGAATTGAAAATGGTGGTCTACTCTTTTGGAAGTTGTAATGTAATGGGATCTAGTGAATTCTTAAAACTCTTCTGAAGGTTTCACCTCCTTAATCACACGGTCTCCGACAAGCTACTGGAACCTGCTTGTGGCTCCTGACGGGCTTCCAAAGCTGCTCAGCCGTCCCTACAGGCAACAGATACTTGCTGGCAACAGGAACCTTCAAAAAATCTTCAGCTTGAATTACTGCATAGAGGACATGGTGCACCAACGCGATGGGACTTCAAAGATGCTGCAGAAGCAAGAAGCCACCTCTGACTCACTCAGCTGTGTGTAATGAAAATTAAAACAATCGCAAAAATCTCTCTGTATGAAGTCCACTTAAAAAACCCGGGAATATCTACAGCAACAACCAACATGGAAAACATGGACTGTCCCAAATTGAAAAGGCCAACAGCTGCCTTCACTTTCTCATGGTCTTATCATCATATCAATCTTCAACCATAAGAAGAATTAAAGGCTTCTGCATATTTTTCTGTATAATATTTTATCGGTGTTCTCCATTTTGTTTAGGTTACACCACAGGGATGTTAGAAAGACCCTCACTTTGTGAAAAGGCTGTGAGAACAGTCTAAATAATAATTTAGACACTCTTAAGCATCCACTGAGAACATGTAACTGGTTGACATTTAATTTATACATTTGCGACTGCATCTTTAACAAACAGCAGTTTGGAAAAAAAAATACTTCTGAAATAATTTTATCTTGTAGTGTGACTTCTACTTCCATGGCTCAAATTTGACTGTGAAGTCAGTGCATCAGGAGAGAGATCTCTCTGGTTTCTACTTAAAGGAAAATCTTTGCAGATGGAAAAAAAAAAAAAAGACATTATATAAATTATAAAATTGTTGACTACAAGGAATAAAAAGAGAGAGTATTTAAAAACTCATGTGCTGAAAAACATTAGGACAGTAGAAATTAATACCCTATTAGTCTGTGGTGGTTATTTCCAGCAGTTTGATCAACACCAGAACAAAGTAAGGCTGATTTCCAGTGAGTGGCTGTCCTGACTGGTGCCTAGGCTACATGTTTGGGCCTCTGTCATTTTACCCTTTTCCTCTTCAAGCATGAGTTCCCATTAGATACTTCCCTCACTGGATCATTAACAGAAAACACACAACTTCAGTCACTACCTGACCACATATTTCCAAATACATGCCAGAAGCTCATACATAGAGGAGATTCTCTCTCATGTTTGACCGAGTTTGTTCAAAGGACTCAGAAGACAGGCAGAAGAAGGAAAAGAGCACAGGATACAATTTTCTTCCTTCACAATTTCAGCAATAGACAGGTTTCTCTTCCTGAAAAGAGTAATCCTGTGTCAACAGAAAAATCTCACTTACCTAAACAACTGCAATACAGCACTGAAATTGGTATCATAGTTTCCCTTTTTCAGATCTTTTTCCCACATAATATTCCTTCATCCAGAGAGGGACCATTTATCTAGATAACACCTTAGAGTGGTTATCTAAACCCTCTCCAAATATAACTGTGAAGTACATTCTTTCAATGAGTCAATACAACATAGAAAAAATATAAATAAAATATAGACTATATTAAGATATAAAAAGTTGGTAATATTGTTAATAATTTATATATTATGATGTATTACAGTTTAAGTCTTAGACAGTTCCTTGCAGCCTGAAAACACTGCCATGCCAAATGTGAAATATGTTCAATAAGTAGCAGTATTACAACAGAGGCAAGACTTTTTGCAACCTGCACCTTCCCTGTCTCTAACACAAAAACCCCGACATGAGCTCTGTCCAGACTTAGATTTTTAATGTCAGTGTTTGAATTGAACACATTCCTTTAAATTCATGAAAACATTCCTTTAAATAAATACACTAAAGCTACCAGTTTAATTTTAAACAGCATCACTGTTGTAGATGTCAGATACCCTTAGACAGATCCAATTTTCTGCAAATAAAACGTACCAACTGACAGAATAATATTAGTTTAATATACTAGTTTAATAAAGCTATTCATTAAAATGTGACCTAAACTATGTCTCAGATCAAAGGTTGCTCTTTCAGTTTGAGTTACTAGTTTGGGCACACTTTTAACACTTTTCCCCTAGCTGCAAACCATTCCTTTCCTTGGAAAATAGCTGTCAGCAGGTACCACAGCCTCTCCATTAATTACCTGCACAAATAGTTTTGTTCTGGCATGGTTTCCTGACAGTCTGTTTGAAAAATATAAGTAACTACAGTAAATTATTAACCTTACTGACCCCCAAAATACTGAAAAAATTGGCAATTTTTCTACAAATAAGAGTTCAGCAAAACCTGCTGCAATGAGTCATCCAATAACCTCAACATTCCCTAGCAAACAAAAATGTTTTGCACCAAGGGGCTCTGCAACTCCAAGTTTAGAAATATATTTCATATTTTAATAGTATTATTATTCAGTTTGATCCCACATTTTTAAAAGTGGATGGGAAATCTGCCATAGAAGTAGAACCAGGATTAAGGAGATCTTAAATAAACTAGTAAATATCTAATTGATTTAAATAGCTTAGCCACGTATTAGCATCACCAGCATTATTTACTTCATAGTGCAACAACCATGTATGCACCAATTCTCAGGTCTGTTAAACAGCCATGTCCAAAAATCATCCTCACAATGACATAAGTATTTAAATTATAATTTCAAACTCAGAAATATCCCCTCCAACATCACAACATTATTTTTCCAACTCAAAATTTTGAACACCTCTAGAGCCGAATAAGGCACAGGTATTTTACAATGCTTCCAGATTTTATTACAGAACTTTTGATCACTCCTTTTTCAGATTAACTAATCTTCTGAACACTTCTCCACTGTTCAGCATAATTTTCTATAATCCTCTTCTGTCAAAATGTGATGATTTTTTTTTTTTTGATAGAGGAGAGGATGGGTAAAGAGAAGAGATGAATGAATAATTAAGCATGGGGTTTTTTTTCTGAGAGCAAAATAAGAATAAACCCCACTTTTTTAACATATGCTTTTATCGGAAAAAAAACAACACTACAATAATTTTCATTTTAATCAGCTTCAGATTGCTTTTTTCAGTTGAAGTTTTAAAATTCAGTGAGCAATCTGGAAAGTACATCTTTAGCTCAACTTTTAAAAACATTTTGATTTATTAAGTGGTAATTTATTAGTTGCATCTTGAGCCTAAGTAACAAAAAGTATTCCTTATGTGTACACGTGCATAGTAAAAACGGAGGACTGCACATGGGCAGAGAGCTAATTAGATGAAGTCTGTGTTTGACTTTCACTAGTTTACAAGCTTTGCAAGCCAAACTTTTCTGTGATTTAAGTTTGTAGAAGAAAAGAAAGGTGAAGGTGAATAGCCAAGCAATGACACATTCCAGTGCCTCTGCACTAGTGGTGTATCAAGCATACCAGACACTTCTTGCAGTCTTCTTTGTCTTCTCAGGAAGCTACCCATGACCATCCTTCATTTTTGGATTCTCCAATTCCATCTAACTCCCAAAAGCCACTGAAAAGCTCTCTTCTTGCTGCATACTCTTCCCTCTTCCTTTTTGGCAAACTCTGGCAACACCATGGCATCAAAGCCACTGTATGACTTCTCACTCAACACATACTTCCTTCCATTTTTATTTTCATTATCTTCATTTTCTCCATTTCCCTCCTTCCAGAAGAGAAACTCCCCCCTCTCAGGCCGAATTCCACCTTGCAGTGTCTTGCTTCACATCTATATCCATTTTACGTTTTCCCTGTATGACACTGCTATGTACTCACTATTCTTGTCATGAATCCAAGAACCTCCAGTTATCAACTTGGCCTTTACTCCTCTCTTTATAAATATTCCCATCTCTTGACACTTTACTTTTACTTCCCTTAAGAGTTTTCACTTTGTCCTGTCTCCATTTCCACTCTCACCCCACTGACTTTTTACACTATTTTTCACACATGAAAATTTGAATGACTCTCACACCATTGCTTTCCAAACCTAGAGTCAGTTTCCAAATCTATTTTTAAGTGGCAAATCCTTGCTTTGCTACTCTCCAAATATCTCCTTTAAGGCTCTTCCCTTTCTTCTAGAACATGGATTAGCTGAGTTCAAACAGGCAAGAAGCCTAAAGTGTGTGGCACACGTCAGCAGTCGCACACAGGAACATCCACACAGGAAGATCTGTCTGCCTGCAGCTCTGTACCCTCTCCAGGATGGAACCACAACCCTCAGAGCAGGACTTTCCTGCGTCCTCTGTTACTTATAGTCAACTGCAATACTCTAAAAATTTTGGAACCAATAGGATATATAGTTTCCAAAATTATACATTAGAATTCAAAGGAGATACAGTTAAGAGTCCATCTTTAAGTTTGATTTACTCTATGAGTCAAGTCACTGCACACTTCAGTTATGTGCAAAATTAATTAGCAAAAAAGGTATCACCTGGAATTAATTCTAAATTCTGTCTTGCCAACTTATATAGCCTAAGTTATAGTCCCACAGTCATCAGAGTGCCTCTGAGGTTCAAGTCTTATTTTCAAGATTAAAAAACACTTAATTCAAATCTGAGATCCTGCTGGATGAAGAAGAGTCAGGTTTAACGCAAAGAGTAAACTTTATGACAAGTTCACACTGCAGTGAAGACAAGCTCTCAGATTTCGCTTCCTTTGGCCAAAAAAAAATCATCTTCAATCCTTATGAAGAAAATAACTTAAAATTATGAAAGGTCAATAAACACAAATGCTAACAGAACTAAACTTGGCAGTGCTACGTACATGAAGACATTTTTTCTGTTTTTCTTGTTTAACTCACAGCTTAATACATTGCTTTAAGTCGTAATGTATACCAGGAAAACACAGGATATGCAAAGAGTCCAAGTTAATGTTGCTGTTGGAAACTTAATGTTTGCATTTCCTGGATTTTGGAATTTTAACTAGGTGAACAATACTGCATTGATTCTATTTTGGCATTTGCTTAGAAATACCAAAGTATTTTTTCTTTTTTTTTTTTTTCCCTTGACTGAAACTATAAATCAGAGCTAAGCAATTTGTTAGTGAACCTTTGACATTTTTTGTTAATCACTGGTCCTCTCCAACTTACATACCTTGAAGTTTACTGGGAAATGACAAAGGTGCCATATGAAGCAGTAAGCATACCTGTGCCAGCAAGTGTAGCTAAATTGAAGTGCATAAACATCTTAAATAAATCTAATACTTCGCAAATAAAATACTGTGACTACAGAAGTTTTGATGATGCAATGCAGAACTATTCTACAGTAAAATGTTTCTTTGAAATGCTGTCATTGAAGATTCCCTAATAGGACTGAAGAAGTTAATACAGGAATGTGCACTGTTTCCACACGTCATAATACTTCCTTGTGCTCTGGTAACAAGGTGTAAGCAGAGGTCAATCTTCCTCTGAATTAAAAGCTAAAAATACCTAGAAAGTCCAAAAAACCAGGGAAGTGGCAGACAACTGAGTTTAGCTAAGTGAAGTTACTTCAGTTAACACATGTATTGTACAAAAATTGTAATTAGTTCAAAGTAACTGGTCTCTTTGAGTATGTATTGGTGTGTGTTCCTTGCATGAGTATCCTCGAGGTGGTAAGATATGGAACAGAACAGGGGCCAGGGCTCATCTGGCACTCTTGGCTCCTATTTTGATAGATGATTTAAGGGTACAACACTGATAGAGATAAGTTAAATACATGTTTTAATCATCCTGCATTCTCAGAATTCAGAAATTAATTGGGTTTTTTGCTTGGTTTGGGATTTTTTTAATAGCTAAGGTAAGAGCTGTGTCTTCAGTGCTACCTTTTCCAGTCAGGTTTCGACCCTTGGGAGTGATGTTGCATAAAAGACCCTACCAAATATAAGTATCTACAGAACCATCTGATTTCTCTGAGGATTTGCAACATTGAAGAGGCAATGAAAGGAGAATGACTGAATAAACAAAGAGCAAGGAAGCATCCTCTCTCCTACTGCTCTCTCAATGGATGGGAGGAGATGGGAGGAAAGGAGTCACAATACATACATCATTAGCATTTTTAAATTTTTTTAAACTTCTCCTTTCTAAACTTATGATGATATATAGGGCTTTCTATAAAGTGACCATCGAGGACTCACATGACTCTTAACAGCTGTGAAAAGCACAGGTAGGGTTTAATGAGGGGACATATTGGATTTGTAACTTAAGAGGACATTAAGTGTTGCTGTCGTGACCATTCCAGCATTACCACACCGACAGGAGAGGACGTCTGCTGCCTGAGGGGGTACAGAGCCAGGTGGCAGAAACACACATACTGCACTCAGAGCAGAATCCAAATGGGCATCAAAACCAATTTTTACCATGACTTCCAAGATAACCAGAAAAACATCTCTACAGGTAAGTACTCAAAGTAAGGTATTTTTTAAAATGTGTGATGAATTGAAAACGTTCCCAGACGCTTGCAACTTACAGTGCTCTAAGCCAGGAGAGGGAGCTCCTGCACTTTTCAAATAAGTCAATACGGCTTTCATCGTGTCTTTGGAAATAACAAATCATCTCAGGCCGTGCATACGGCGGCATTTGATTGCTTAAGAACAAGAACCTAACATGAAACTTTAGGATATATAATGCTCTAACTATATGTGAGTGATATTGTTCAAAAAAATTCATTAAAATTCGTTTTATTTCCTCTCCTTATAAAAGTAATCATTTTCACATTACATAAACAACATTACTGATATAACTGTCTTGAAACTGTTTAAGAAGTGAAATTACATTATCTATAAACAATAACACAATGGGTAAAAAAACCCATTGAATTTCCTAACAGCAAAGGGGTTTTCTTCCTATTTCTAAGTTGAGTAAGTTAGAATTACAAGAAATGAGGGCCTGGATTTTGATACATTTAAGGAAGTTAGGAAACTGGAGAAATGCCAACTAAAACAAATATTTGCAATTTATTACTGCAGAATGTTGCCACAGTTACATTTTGTCAATTCATCTTTTTATGAAGGTAGTTTTTTAAAAAACATTTCGATCCAGAATAGCTATTAATAAAGTGGTTATTTTTCTCCTTTTCTAATCAGGATAAATGAAAAATGTTTCACAGATTTTGTGGTCTGTTTCCATACTATAAAGGCAGTATTTACTCAAGGTAAGGGTAGACAACCAAAAAGTCAGAGGGGACGAAACACACATTTTCATAGTGTGCTCCATCAGAACACATTCATTATACTAGAATCATCACTGTGATACCAGTTACATTTTCTAGGTTGAGGGAAACCTCATGGAATAAAATTGATTAGGTATTTAAAAGTTATCAATATGGCAAATTTCTATATTACTTCTCTTCAAACTACACGTACCTAGTAAAATGCCTGGTTTACAATTCAACTAACACACCTTAATCCTGGAGATAACTTATGTTTCTTGTTCACTTAAAATGTCCAAGACTGAGCCAGCCCTTATTTTTATTGCTAAGTCTCACAAAGAACGTCCAAGAAATTTGTACCCATTGAAAGAAGTCTATCTGTGAAAATTCCTCCCTAGAAAGCACATGCTAGTTTCAAGAGGAATAATGTCAAAAATGTAAGATATAATATGGCGTATATAGGAAATAACATACTTGCCTCTCCCAAAGGTTTAAGTACCAGGTAAGGACTTGTTTCCAAATTCACATCCCTTTCTTCTATTTTGATCAAAATTCTCAGCCTCCCAGGTTCCCTGACCAATGCTTCACTATATATCAACTTTGATACATGGTTTCATTTTCTATATGGTAAAAGTGACAACATTCTGTGTTTCTTTTCAGAGGAAATGAAGCTAATTACTTCCACTCCTTACTGCTGACTGTATCAGCATTTCCCACACAGCTCTCAGCTTAATCAGAAATATAAAACCTAGTGTCATCATATTCCAGCAACCAATTAGCCATCTGGTCTATGTAACTTCTCATTTGACAACTGTAATATTCTTGAACTAATGCTCTGTGCTTGAAAACAGAATTGATTTACAACAGAATCTACTCATCAATGGCAAAATCAGTAGACTCTTAAAAAATCTGGAAATTTGGCCTCATGATAGAGAAAAATGATGCTCAAAATTTCCCTTTGCATCTTCTATGACCTTCCACTACGGTGGTGAAGGAGGAGAGGAAGAAAAG
>VYZQ01036391.1:118211-197748 GCA_013400655.1 Mystacornis crossleyi
TTAAAAGGGAAGAAGGTAGGTCAGGTCTTCCCACTGAAGCTTTTTTAAAATTATGTTTTCTTAAAATTTTGTAGCTAAATTCCAAAAAATGTATTCGCCTTTTACATCTTCCATGAATAACTTTTGAATGTAAATGTCTGAAGAGCACACTGATTTACTAAGAGTCTTACAAGTAGCAAGTGTCTATAAATATTAGTCAGAAAAATATTTAAACATAATTCCAGTTTTTGATTCCTTTGTAACAGGTCTGATTTTCCTTTGATCACATACTTTAGCAGTAAGTCATTAAAAATGCACAAAGAATTCGTCTGTGCACAGATCAGCCACAGAATACTGATCTGAACGTTTAACAGCCTAAGGAAAAACACAAAGAATATAAAATGGAACCCACACACTTGAAGCAATCAAACACCTGCCTGTCTTTCAACACCACTTTCATAGGATTGTTGGCATTCCTAAATCAGAGGATACACCACGAGTCTCCACTGTTTGTACAATCTTGCTACTTGAAGACAATTTTCAGAGAGTTTAAAATACAAAATTTTCTGTGTTTCTGTTGGTGCACTGCAATAACAAGGAAGCTACTATTCACTTCTTTTATCAGCAATGGTACAAAGAATAAGACACACCCTTCTCAGGGAACTAGAAAAACCTGCTACATGAAAGCTGAAAAGTCTCCAACTACCCATTCCTTCATTTTGCTCTACTTTCAACAGAACTGAGGAAGGCTGAAAGGACTTGGCCTTAGCCTAACAAAAATAAAGCTGAGCAGAAAAGCAAGGGCTGCGTATAAACACACTGAAATAATTATAAAACGGTATGAAAAATCTATTTAAAATAAAAGGACAATCTTGGCACAAGATTGTTACCAACTGATAATGAAAAAACTTAGGTTTAACACTGTAAGCAGCTTCATCATGAGGAGGAATTTAGCACTGGTAGAGGCTTCTAATTAAAATAGTGAGGGGAAAAGGCTCAGCTGCTTTGAAGACGGCGCTCCATATGTCTATGCCTGTATGACATAAAGCCGACAACAGCATGAAAATAAACCTGATGAATAGGCAGGTCCTTTCCTGTCCCACGTTCCTAAGAGAACAATAACTGTCAAGCAAATAACATCATTCTGATACAACTCTAAGATATAACCATCTGTCAGGCCATACCCCTGAATAATTACCCCACAGAAAGCAAAACCAGGTATTAACACCACAGCAGGACAAACTTTGCCAAGAATAAACTTCACTGAGTGTCTTTTCATAAATGTCTTAGACCCATAACCTCACTTCTCATAATTTCATGCTGCCTCTGCAGAAAGCACACCTCTCACGCAGTACCACAAATCTGAAAGGGCTCAGGTTATTTGGTCTCCATGCAACCAGGCAGTCCTATGATCTGCAACTCTAGCATTCTGCACACGCAGAGCAGATCATCTTACCAGAAACAATATGGTATCTAGTATGCTCAGCGGGCTCTTTATTTGCTACAACCCTTACTATCTTCATCTCAGGCAGGAGGAGTCAAAAACGGCTTTGCTGGTGAAAGGTTCAAATCACCACTTTTGCTCTCACGTCATTAAGCAGAAAAACTACAGCAACCATGAAGGTCTAAGACAATTGATTAGACATGAACAGTCCCAGGAACAACATGTTCTATTAAACTAATCTTTATAATTTGAAGAGCAGACAGTCTTTCAGGCATACTAGCCTTTCAACTTGTTTGACATTCAAAGATATATTCCTATCCCTTACAAAACTATTGTGGTTAAACCTGTGGAAAGTTTTTCAGAACAAGAATAAAACTTGTCTGAGGCATACAGCTCATGTAAATTAATCTCAATCTGTATTTTTCTTAGCTTTATTCTCTTAGCGAAGCACAGAGCATTGTAGCTGCAAGACAGCATTACAATCCATTTTCAGCTTGTTTATATCACACCACAGCATTTTCCTACCATTTTAGTTCATCTGCTTATAATAGAATACCAGTGCTTTTTAACTCTGTCATCAAAACAGCATACACTCTTTTATTCACCATGAGAGCTGACAGATCTGATTTATAGTATATTCTGGATATATGACTGCATAATTCAGACAGGTTTGAAAAAAGGTGTGCTGAAAAATACCATAAAAGACCTCCCATTTAGCCCTGCTGAGAATAAGCAGACACATTTTACTTGACCTACCCTACTAATCTCAGAAAACTGACACACATCCTTAGCAGCAGATGCCAAGCTCAAATGACCACTTTCACATCTTTGTTACAATTCCACCTCAAGTCTTTGATCATTTTTCATCTGGAAGTGCCAAATGGATTTCTGCTTCTTGGCCTCCATACAGCCTCCTCATAACCCACTAGCTGATCTCCCTTGTACCACAAAGTGGGAATACTCATCTCAACTTTAGCTGCATTTCTCTCATCACATGCAGAAAGGGATATTGCTAAGATAAATTTCAGTTAACTGTTTGTAGACTGTTTTGATTATTTTGCCATAGATAACAAAATACAAAACAATATAATATATAGGCCCTCTGACAATAAAATTTTGACGTTCAGCAATCTGATACAGAAGTAGGTAAACTGGAGGATGAAATCTACTTTAACTGGTTTTCATTTCTCTAAATATTACAAAATTGTAAATACACAAATTGCTTGANAATTTACAGAATTCCCTGTCCGATATTCTGATAACTCTCCTACACTCATCCTGGCCAATTTCTAGGCAGCCTGAATTATTTTGCTATGTCACTGCAGTGACAGCAAAGAAATGCTGTGTCCCAAGTAGCACAGCCATTTTTTAGTGTATTATTTTGAAACAATACTTTCTGAAATACTACCTCGGAAATATGACTAGGGGATCTCAGGTATAGTTGTTTATGCTAGGCTTCAGGCTGACAGTCACACAAACTTGCAGTTTTTATTGGCAAGGTTCTTCTTCTTTCTTCATTTATATTTAATTCCAAGTTTGTAAAACTACATAGGACATTCTGGGAGCGGTTCATTCCCATGCCAAGTCACAAGTCGAAGACTCCCACGAAAATAGGTCAGATCAGGAACCCTCTGATAAGACATCAGCAACAGAGAAAGAAATCTGCCTCACCTTGACTGCCAGAACACAGCCCAGTTTAGCTCATGGAGGAAACATCTCAGCATCAACTATGGAACTACTACAAGGAGAAATCCAAGCCAGCCTGACAATACTGTTTGTTCTCTCTTCAGCATTGTCTGACAAGGAAAAGGAAACACAGAACAAACACTATGCCCCATAACAATGCAACTTACTGATTGGGAAACACTGACCTAGGCAGTGGTACCACTACATCAACCCATGTCAGGGCTGAAGCCATTTCCTTACCTGGTGACCCAAATAGCTCATCCCTAGACCCCTTAAAAAAGGCTTTTATTTAAAGCTTTTAGCATCCACCTTTTGTTACAAAATCCCTGTAGGATCCAGTGGATTAGTTGAGCTTTTCCTTTAGCTTTACTATTTTTCCAGGACTACTTCCCTGTTCTCCTCCAGTAGAAGTTCAGGAAATTCTCCCGAAATGTGCTGATTCTACTAAAAGAGTGGCAAGCATCTGACATTTTCCTTTCTGCACCTCATCACTCTTCTTGCTTTTTTCCCCAGCCTAAGAAAGGTTTCACTGAAGAAGAAGGTGGGGAAGACTCATCAGTGAGAGAGGTTTGATGAAACAATCATCTGAAACTTAAGGTCAAATGTTTCCCTTGGTAACAGCTGCCGAGGCACACATAAACCCACACACATTCAGTCTCCTTGCAGTGAGGACTGTCTTGTACTTATAACATACATTATGAAAGAATTGTGAAGTATAGCAGACGTGCATATGAGAAAGAGTTCATGTGTAAAAACATCCAACCCCTCTGAAAAAAAATTATCTAACTACAAAGTTTCCTATGTGTTTGTAACTTCTAGTTTCTAGATTTGCGAGTGGATCTGCAACATGTAAACATTGGATTTTGGATTACCTTTCCTATTATAACATAGTAAAAAACATCACAAGATTTAGCACAAGGTAGTTAGACACTAGGCTTTCAGTCAGGCTGTGGCATGTTCGTACTTCTCCATTGGGAAGGCAGGCTACGTGTGCCTGTCACACACACCCATATCAAATCTCAGATCTCTAGTCAAGCATTCAAGCGAGGAGATAACATCTTGGCATACTACTCAAGAATGAGTTTTCAAGAAGAAAAGGTCATATTATTACTTACTAATTCAGAACAAGATATGATTTAATGCCTCTAAAAAGCGTTCCAAGAACTACAGAGAGATCTATTTCTTTCTAAAGGCAGCATAATATATACAGAGGAAGACAGATACTCTCCTTATCTCCACTCTTCAGTAAATGATATAAGGAACAACAGTAGAGAGACATGAACAGTTGTTAAAGCAGAATCAAAACCTAGCCCTGCTCGAGAAAGGAAGAAGGTGACAGTATGCTTTTCATTCATGTGATGGCCAGCACATGGGTTGTGAAGGGAAAGGTTAACCCTTGGCTCACTGTCCTCTCAAATGCACACCTAAAAATAAGGGAAATCAGCATTTGACTTTGACCCGCCAGTGAATGAGAAGCAGCCCAGCGCATGGACAGGGATGAGGATGTCTGGCCTCTGTAGTGAGGACACTGTCCTTGTAGCCTGGGAGCCAGGAGCAACAGAAGCGTGCTGGAATCCTGCAGAAGGACTGCAGCAACTCCAACCATGCCTGTGCAGGCACTGGAAGAAAAGACACACTCTTATTTTTATCCCACTGCTGAGCGACCTTATGAGCTGCAAATTAGCAGCTAAACAAATGTCTAACCATAAGTATCACACACAAGACAAGATTTGCTTTTAGACAACTGAGGATAACTAAATTTATTATTTGCCCACATTGTAAAGATCTAAGAAATTGCAATTAAAACATGTAGCTGCTCTGACACAGTAGATTAATACAAACACACCAAACAGACACAGAAGGTCCAATTACTTAATACTTCCCTGTTACTATGGTCTGTTAATCTTAGACCATATTAATGTGCATTTATGTACATTTTCTTGTCAGGAATCTGGAGATACTCCATCTGTATTACGAAATTGGTGGTTTTCTTCATAGAATCATAGAATGGTTTGGGTTGGAAGGCACCTTAAAGATCACCTAGTTCCAACTCCACTGCTGTGGGGGCAGGGATACCCCCCACTAGATCAGGTTATTTAAAACCTTATCCCAGCCTTGAACACTGACAGGGATGAGGCATCCACAACTTTTGTTTTTTTCTTCCTGAAGTACCCACCATTCCAATTAACCAGCTTGTGAAAATGTACAACACACCTCGTGGCACTACGTGTCACTCTAGACTCTCACCTGTGATGACAGCAGGTTTGTTTTAATAAGCTTCAGTGTTTTGATAAGTAATGCAAGTGTCTATTGAACTGATACATAGATTTTAAATATTAATGCTATATCAAAGCTAAAGAAAGCTTTAGAGCAGACAGAGTAAGTGATTTAATAAGGTGGGACATTTAACTCCCTGGTGTAAGTTAGCAGCATTTAAAATGGTGAGCTCAGTCCTTGGCTAAAGAAACCAGAATGCCTCTGATTTTCTTTCAAGTGTAATTGCTATCACCCATAGGAAGTCAAAACAGCTATCTGGAATTAACTGGAAGTCTGAGGAGTGAAATACAAATTCAACATTAATGAAGTGACATTTACTCAAGAGCCATCACGTCCACCTACACAACAAAGCTACAGAATTAAACACTGTGCTACAATTGCTGTCTGGCTCTATTCACAGAGCAGTTAAAAAGTATTCACCTAAACCTATATTCCTACAGGATGCTTTAATTCTGGACCATAAGAAAAAGCCAACACCACCTTTGGCTTGCTGAGCCAGAAGTGAACCACTTCTCTGGTATAGTGTTACTGGCTTGAGATGACCCATCTTCAGATTAGACGTTGGTTATGTTTCTCTGTATTTTTTTCAGTCATTTAAGGTGATGGTAACCAACCAGTACTGATTTGGGTCACCCACACCCCACACAACTCTTCTCTAAATATGAAAAGAAAAAGAGCATTTGGCAAAATTTCTTAAGTTCCCTTGGTATTCTATCACTTATTTAATATAATTAGCCGATCAGCCAGCTTCTACTGTAAGAAAAGGTTACTGAGTTTGCAAACCTTTCCTAACAGGTATTACCTACGACTCCTGTGCTGTGTGGAACAAGTGGACTTGTTTTTTTACAAAAACTAAGTATCTGTCATATTGCACATGACTTTTAAAATCAGGTATCTGGGAAAAAGTATGTTTTACAACTCTGCTAGAACATCTTTCTGTACCTAAAATATTTAAACTCTTCTTCCACAGCCATGTCAGCTGAAGAGTCTTCTTTTCAGACAAATTTCTATATTGGTTTGTAATAGCCTTCCGTTCCCATCCCAAGCTTTTTTTCCTTTGGAAATGAAGGTATTTAATAGTCTTCATGGATCAATGTGAACAAGTTCAATAAAAGGCCCTAATGAGAAGGAATCTTCATTATCTTCATTAAGTAATAAATGCATGAAATCAGGACTTAAAATAATGTTTAATACAGTACATAGCGTTAGAAAGCAGTTTTCATAGCTTCTGGGAAGCAAAAGCCTTTACAGCTGGCACAATAAAGTTCTCAACTTTCCTCCAGTGTTGATGTGGTCATTTGACTCCCAGTAAGTCACTTGTAACTTGCCCCTTGTAACTTCCCTCCTCCAGTAACTGCCTTGTGAATCTTTCCCTTCTCAGCACAGCTGAACTTTGCACATCTAACTGCCAGGAAGACATTTTCCTCCACTGCTGCAGAAATCTGCTATTTCCAGTGACAGTTTCTCCCTCAGTCTGGCTGCCAGCATGCCCAACATCTTCCAGCATCTCTAAACACATGAAGACTACAGCAGCATTCAGTCATCTGCATTTGCAAAATGTAACCATGGTTCTAAACAAAGGAAAACATCTGTATTTTCTCCACTCAATCCAAAAATGTGTTTGCTAGACAACTGACTTCTGTCTTGCCTCAGCACTCAGCTGCTGCACCTTATTTCTGCTCTCCCATTTTAACCATTAAGATTTTTTGAAGCCTGTCAGTCTTCCCTGGGAAGCACCCAGGGTGTCCCGCCAGGTCCCACGGCACAGACACATGACTCTCACAGCAGTCAGATGGGGGACCAAAGGCACCCTTCAGCACTTCGCTCAAAGCATGCCATTCACAGTTCTATCCGCTGAGGTTTGCTTGCCATTTCGATACCCTTGCTCAGACTGGTGGAGGCAGCTGGAAGGTGGTCCAAGTCACTGTCTGTATCGTATTTCAAACACTCACAAGCTTTCGAAGCAGGGAGTCACACACTGCAGCTCAATCAGGGCCCTTTCAGACTTGATGGGCTGTAGTACTTGTAGTGTCATTTCAATACCAAGACAAAGTTTCAAGCACGTATAATTTTGATGGTAATAAAGTCACACATTTGGATCCTTGGAGAAGTAACCAGTGTTTCAATAAGAAGCCTACAAGCTCTGTGGTACAGACTAGATGTTCCCATCCCCATAGGAAATTAAATGCTGGGACTGAAGTCACAGGTTAGCTCGATGCGTACTGGAGGTAACACAGATTTACTGAATCAGTTAACCTTGGAGACTAGGCAGGAAAAGGCTCCTTTCAGGGTCTCTGGGATTCCCAGATGGCAAGAGAGCAGCAGCAGTTCGAGGACAGGGTGTGCCCCAGGCAAGGCAGCTAACAAAGGGCTGCTGTTTGTCCTGGTGGGAGCAGATCTAACTGCCTTGGGCTGGTAGGAGGATGGGCATGAAGGGAGGAGCAAAGATTTTTAGATATGATTTAGAGTAGAGATTTCACACCTTAGTTTAGCTTTAGCCTTCATTCACGTTAACTAGGTAGCAAGCTGCTCAATGAGAGGTTGGTTTTGGTCACTTCTCCAGCCTTGCTAGTTTCAAAATGATGCAGCTTCGGGGTTCCCCCTTCCGCATGCACATTTCACTTATAATGCAATCCTAACACAGAAGTTAACTGTGTTCACAGCTTCCCAAATGACCTAGATTACAATGAGATAATTAACTGCTCATGAACAGCTATTCATTGACAATGTCTATCACAGTATCTATTAAGCCACTGAAAATCTTCATTACTATATCTGTCAAACCTCTCAAGAAATTCAGGACTGTTTCTTTAGATTCAGAATTAGACCAGATTTAATTCTTGTTTTGCAACTCTTCTGGACTGTGATAAATAAGCAAGGCTTTTTATCAGCTGAACTTGTAAGGTGTTTTCTAAAAACACAAAAAACCCCTCTCCATATGCCAGTTGAAGCTTCTGATTCAGTCACATCGATGTGTGAAATAAATATACTTCACTCTCATGTATAATTAGCAGTGTCAAATCTGTTTCTTTAGATAGCATTTATGGCATATTGTCTGTGAAACAGCAGCTCTGCATTTCGTATCTGAAACTACACTGTTCCTCTCAGAACAGTTTCACTAAACCATGCTCATTCCGCCAAACAATACGTTATAAAAGCAATAAAGGTTTGCTATGCTCTTTTTATAAATGGATACATGTGCTTTTTGAGACACAATTAGTAGCTCTGAAGCAGTTTTACTCTACGCTTAAACTTGTTACACAATTTATAATGCAACATTTCGAAGTCAGTCATCACTAACTGTTGGCTGTATTTGCAACACTTTCCTATTTTTTTCAAAACCTCTACTATCATACATGATGAAATAACAGAGTTTAGCCATTCTTGACTCAAAAGAGAGGGTGTCTTTACAAGACAATAAAGCAATACACAATTAGACAACACACAATATTTATACCACATAATGGCACAACACTTTCACAGCTTAGTATTATTCATTAATACTAAGCATGATATGAAATTATTCTTGGTCTTTAATACTAATCGACACATATTCCTCAGGATTGTAGAAAACAACCAACGGCCTAATTCAGTATCAGAAAACAATGAGCAAGAGTCACCACAAGGGAGTCCTACCTGGATAACTGTTTTCACTTCAACAGGGGCTTAAGATAATGCATTTTTCAGACTGCCGCGCTGAGAATCTATGGAGTCTGAAAGAAAAGGGAAGGGGTAATAGTAATATGACATTCTAGTCAGTGTTGGAAATACTACATACTTTCATTTTTTTCATTCTAAATGTTAGGAGAATAAATTTAAAGTAGTTGGCTTCCAAACATCTGATTCTCTATGAAGCCCTGCAGAAACAAGAAAAATTAAAAGACTTATTTTAGCTCAGGAGAGAGAGGATTTCCAATTGCATATTTATTCTGCCTCCACACCTGTCCTAGATAAAGCGGTCTTAAAATGATAGTTAAGCAAAACAATGATTTCAAAATGGGTACAGGTAAGATTTATCCACTATGAAAACATCTGTAAGACTTCAGACGTACAATCCCATACTATACATGAAAAATATGCAAACTCTGGTACAAAATTTTAGTTGTAAGCCTTCTACCACTACATTCAGTGTGTCCCCATTAAAAAGCCTTTAAGCATTTGTGACTTCTTGTCTGTAGCAAAGATGCTTATTTCTCTGCTTCATGATAACTCATTACTCTGCTTTGAAAGTCAGCAATAACCTCCAGACCACATAACATGTGCACACCAGCATTCAGCCAATGTCAACGCTCCATTATGCACTGCCTACTCCTCCTACAAACTAAAAACGCCCCACGTCTCCTCTTGGCAATAAACGGCAGAACGGGAGCAGCAGAGCACAGAACACACGAGGGGAACAGGACACGGCAGCCCTGGTGTGCGTATGGCAAGCACCTGACAGTGAACACAGGGTCAAGGCAGGCCTATTCCTTCCATGTTCATGTGACACCACCTCCTCCACACACTGAAAACTACAGTGCAGTTCAGAGCTCCGATTTATATTATATATAAAAAACTCCTCTTTAATATGGTTTGTAGTTACAGTTTATGGACTGATTCAATGATTATCTTTAAATACTGATGTCATTGAGGATATAAACAATGAGCTCGTGAGCTTTTTGCTGCAGGCTTATTACATCACTGACAAAAAAAAAAAAAAAACAAAAACCAAAACAAGATGTTGGCCACTGTAGCAAGATGCGATCCCAAGAGATTAAATATACTGAAAACCCTTTTATATTAGCAGCCCATCTTTTCTTCAGATCTTACAGCCGTGAGACAAGATTGATTCTAGCCATGATTCATAATGTAGATTGATAAAACATTTTCAGGACAAAACCTGGAGTCCCAAAGACTAGTCTGCTTAATGATACTGCTTAAGAACACAGGGAATCTGTTAGCCTACCAAAGTGGGGAGGAAAATTCAAGTTGTGTTCTTTGGTAGTTAAGTGTAATGAAAGCAGATATTCAAGAACATCAAAGTTTTGTGCGTATTCAGACATGCCTTATTTTTTACTTCTGCTGGTTTTCCCCCAAATGCAAGACTGCCAGCTAAATTAAAGAGCATGTCAATGTATCTGTCATCTATTGCTGTCTTGATAAGTCATTTGTCAAAGAACTTAACTGAATACCTCGTGGTAATGCTCAAAAATGGTTCAGTAAAATACAAAAACGTGTCATCAGAGCTGTTCTCATACCTGCCATATGGCCAACGTGACATGCGACAGACCTAGCTGTCTGGGCTGTCAAGGGCTTTTAAGGATACTGCAGTGTAAAAGTTATTTGAAGTGTATTAAGTAATGTTTGCCCCCTGACTATTTCTGTAATACAGGGCAAGGTACTGTATTAGATAAGTATGTGATATCACTTGGGATAGAAATGTCCACAGTCCACTGAAAGCAGGTATAAATAAATTCAGCTATATTATTGTACTTCTAAGACTAAAATTAGGAGGACTCGATTTAATATACTCCATCTTTTCCTTAACAAACAAAAACCAGCAGCAAGCAGAAGATGAGGTCAGGAAGAATATATACACCACAGCCTGGGATTAAACTGCATTAGCACAACTATGTGGGAAGCTTTCATCACTCCTACACATAATTCATGTAGTTCTACATGGTCAAACTTGCTTAACTCACTGCAAAAACTTTCCAAAAAATACTCTAGAAGGCAACTAAAAGACACTTTGCTAGCAGCAAGACTGGATTTTTTTTCCTGCTTTTACTCATTATCATAGCAAGTTCCACAGTAAAACTTTACACAGAAGAACCAGTTTGGAGGGAAGATGCTACTGAACGAGTTTTTATAGATCCCTTCTGCTCCCTTCCACATGCTCCAGACACTGAAAGGCTCACGGGTGGCCCAGGTGTTTGCCACACAAAAAGGGGAGATTCAGTGCATGAAAGCAGAACTAAGGCTGGAGTTTCAGTGAAAGGCAACATTGCAACATCATAAGATGGGAGTTGCAGCAGATTCAGTATCATCTTCGTGAGAAGCACAGCACTCCCACAAGGCACTCAGGAAAGGACTGTAAGTTGCCACTTGGAATACTGATGACACTTATGACTATTTCCTATCAGGTGTTGGGATGTCCTAAAAATGTTAAAAAAAACCCAAAAAACAAACAAACAAACAAAAAAATTTCCAAAGTAATAGTATACTCCTTAGCCTGCTTTTTCTGTACCTGGTATTGACTTTTATACTGTACTCTTAAAAACTTACAGCTCTGACACCTGCCTAATTTAAAATTTAACTTCCTAATGACATGCTCCTACACAGAAAACATTTTCTTACAAACACAAAAACTCAATACTAACTCAGGTTCAAGGTCCATCTGACACAGTATCCTGTTTCTAATAAGTACTGCTAGTGGATGTGTAAAGAAGAGAACAAGAACGGAGTAAACATACAGCAACCGTTCCCTGATGTACTTTCCCAGCTGACAGCAATCTGCAGCTCCGGGATTTCCTGTCTCCTTTTAAGTGTACACATGTAAATATAAACACATTCATAATAAAGTCCGAAGCTATTCAATGTCTGAAATCATTTAAATCAACTCCTCAGCATTTAGGTTACCACTTTACTTCTTTTCATACAGATGAATAAACTGGCACAGTTGAAACTGATGACTCTCATTCACTCGTTTCCTAGCTCTGCACGATTAAATCACAAACCCTAAATTAACTGTTGCTCTAAGATAGCTTTCATAAGGTACATGCAATCACACACCCTGAATGCAAAAAATCTTACTCAGTCTAAACAGTGACATCTAGCAAAATCCTAAAGTTAATTCTAAGTGAGATTATAGATTTGATCATCCACATCAATTAAAGACAAAGAATACTTTCAGTAAGTGAATAACCTAGTAGTAAATCACAATATTTCTATAACTATGGCCAAGATATAAACATCCCTGCATAAAAGGGACCTGAAGGATCATAATACCTCATACCAAAATTCCAATTATTATATTTCAAAATGAACACCTACAAAACAACATACCTCATTAAAATGGGGCTCTTGAGCTACGTAAACTTAAAATAAGAACCCTAGATCTCATTAAAAAACCCTAACTGTAAAAAACAAATTCTGAATTCAGCAACGAAAGATAGCCATGAGGTCTAATGATGCTGATCACCACTGTCCAGACTGTTCAGTCTTCATCAAAGAGAACAATTCTGGTGCCGGGTGATATGGTTTAGTGCTTTAGGAGTTACAGTGATAGTGTTGATGGGTTCACAGTTGGACTTGATCTTAAAGCTCTTTTCCAACCTTGACGATTCTATGAGCACTGAAAGCTATTGCCCCTGAGGTTATTCTACAGTTTATTAGAGGGAAGGAAGAGCAAAGATGTGGCAAGTTGTTTAAGAAATCAAATCAAATAAAAAGCTCTGGAAACACAGAAAGGCAGGCTATCATAAATACACATAAAAGAAAATGAAGCTAGGAACTCAGAAGCGAAAGCACAGAAATAGCATGCGAAGGCACCTACTGCTCTTCCCAGCTCTTTCATCAAATATCATCTACCTTCTCCACATGCAACACGCCAAATTAATAGCTATTTATTGCTCCATACAGATTAAATGTAGGCATTAACAGGAGCTGGCTTCACAGGTGAATTAAGTTATTACCAGCCAATTCATAAAAACGCCTCTTGTTCCCAATACCCCATAAATTGAAGTTGATAGGTCTCCAGAGCCCGGCTGCGCAGCCCGGTGTCCCTTAATGGCTCAGTCACGTCCATTACTTGCCAGAACGAGCTCTGCGCAACGAATCCCGGCAGCCCGGCAGGTTTTAAAAGCCGGAGCACTCGCCGTGATTAGATCCACCGTGAGCTCCCCCGCCCGCTCCGCACGGCCGGCGATGCCCGCGGGGGGGTCTCCGGGACCCGGCGCTGCCCGGACGGAGCCGCCTGCCCGCGGGAGCCCCGCAGGCAGAGGCGCGGCTCCCGGGGGGCTCCCCGGGCAGGCGGCAGCGGGGACCATCTTGGAACCGNACGCCGTGTGGCGGGGCGCGGCTGCGGCTCTGCCCGCGGGGACGAGCTCCCTCACGGCGCGGCCAGCCCGGGCCGCGGGAAGCCCGCGAGTGCCCAAGACTGATTAGGGCTCTGCAGGAAAGCGAATGCAAGGGTCAACACACAGTTATCATTTGTGCTGTTCAGCCTCTTCCCATTTTTGTTTATTTATTATGCCAATGTATTTCAAGTCTTTGAGTTGGAACACCTTTGCATGCACATATTTTCCTCCCTACAAATTTGTTTAAATTGTTTGCTGGATATATGAACTCGCTTCTTGTTTGTACCCTTTTAGCAGTAGAACCGTCAGACCTGCAGGCAAAGGTTGCAAACCATCGATCAGGGCTGTGCACAGGGGAGCAGCAATGACCTGTAGCAGCTGTTTGTCCAAACTCGGAAAGCAGTAGTGACAAAGCTAATTAATTCATTTCTCAGCTCCGTGCCTTCTGTTCAATGCACATGCTATCAGTGAACCACGTTATTTCACTGCAATCCAAATATCTTGTGGTAATGTGACAATGTTCCTCTAACGTTTATTGAAAACGTCCTTAAGAGGTACGGTGGGAAAACAATATTGCGGTTTTCGTCTTCTACTGGGTTTTGTTTCCTCCTGTTTTGTTTCACTCTGAATCCTCAGTGTTTATAGCATCCTCAGTGTTTATCCCTCGGGTTGGGTCCCTGTGCCACTGCTGTGCTCTCAGCCCTGACGTGGGACCTCCCGGTGCTGCCGGGGGGCACCGCATTGCTCCAGGAGAGAGCCAGGATGAGGAGCAGGACGAGTAAGGCTGTTGGGATGGGGCTGAGAGATGGACAGAGCCTGGCGGCTGGCAAGGGCACTGGTGGCTTCCCCAGAAGAAGAGGCTGCAGTCCTATCTGTGCGTGAAAGAACAACACTCTTCTTGTTCAATGAATCTATTCTTAATGGGTTTATTTTTCATATAATGATATATGCCAAGGATTCTTTCAGCCTTTTCCAAGCAAAGGAATACACTGGTATTATAAATACACGTTTGCATCAGCAGTGCTGTCCAGTGTCCACAAAACTCAGCATTTAGTGCACTGGACTGTCAGCCTGCAGAAGTGCTTCCTAGCCCACAGCATGCTGTACTGATACTACTTCCTGGCTAAGCTTCTCAAAGTACATCAGTACAGGTGGTTTTGGACAGCTATAATTCTCCTGCACTGAGAGGGGCCTTTCAGCATTGTCTTCAAATAGCGTTTTGAACGAAGTGCTTTATTGTGCCAAAAATTCATTGAAATACGTAAGCAGTTCCAGAAGACTAGTTTTTTACAGTTTCCTCTTACGTCTTTTATTACTAGACATATGGTTCCGTGGTGTATAATGCAACTACTCTCATTCAGCTTCCTTCGACATTTGTTGCTCTTCAGTTTAAAATTGCAGTATTTGGCACATTACAGGATTACATGTATTTTCATGTTGTCAATCATTTTTTGTTTAGATGAGCAAATCATTAATAATTAGTTCCTTTTTATCCATATCTTCAAAGACAGGTCATTGTCCTTCCTTTTGTGATCCATCAGCAGCTGAACTACTCCTGAGAGGAAACCTGTTGAACATACATAAGGTTAGTTTTTGAATAAGTTATTCTCAAAGCCAGTAGAGTAATTACAGTGCCTAGAAATGATAGACACATCAAATGTAGCTCAGTTTGTGGATGAATACGTATTTTTTGTGGGGTTTGAGATCACATTTTGAATATTCATCTCACTGTCCTTTTAAAGAAATGTTTCACAAGATTAAACAAGTATCAAGATAATAATTTCCTTCTTGTTATGCTGAGTACCACCCAAGTACTTTTTCATATCTTAAGACTTAACCTCATTTGGAAAATTAATTTTATGAAAAATAGTTCTGCGTTCTGATACTTTATATGAAAACTTTTAGTTGCGGTCAGGCTGTTGGAGAAATTGAAATTTCCCAGGATGAAAGTGCTGACAGACGCTAAGAAACAACACTCCAAAACAAGGCTTCCAGCCAGAAAGATAAATTGCCATTGTACCCATCCATGTATTATCCTTCCTTTCCTATTTTAGGGTTTGGCAAGAGTGAGCTGAGCCCTCTATTGGTTGTGAAAAAGGGTGTATTCTCTACAAATCCAAAGCAAAGGAACTCTCGTAAGCTGAACGCTCAGTAATAGCAAACATGATGAAACTAAGGAGAGAATGAAGAGCTTTCCACAGGTCAGTGCTTTTTCCAAACCATGGGGTTTTTCCAAACCATCTTCAAAGAACATTCTTCAGTGTGACTTTGGTTAAGAACTAAGCATCTCAAAATTATTAAATCAGTCCAAGTCTGAAAGTCTAAGAGCCAGACTAGAAATAAGATGGTTATGAAGGTAAATTTAGGCAGGCTGGATGACCTGCTCCTTTTAATTTCCTCCCAGAGGTTCTTCTGGTGGAAAATGGCAGGAAGAAATAAGACACTTTAGAAGCTCTTGAGACACACTGGTCCCCAAAACACTTCAGATATGACTGATATGTCTGGGGTATTTCCTTCAGTCTTGTTGACATGGTTGGAAATCTGCAAAGGCAGCATCCTACATCTCTCGGGGATGCAGCAGTAGAAAGACTTCTCAGGTGGTACCATGTCTGCAAGTCACTGAACACATTCCACCCACAGAATCTTCCTGGTTGGTTCTCAAGATTGAGCTTATCACAAGGTGTTGGCATCTCTCTTTTCAGTTGCTAAGTTGTTGTTACAAGGCAGTTAAAAACATATTAAATACTTTCCTAAAATTATTTTTCCATGCAGGCAATTGCTGTATTTGGCAAAAAGATATTACATGATCATTAATGGGAAGTGAAACTGAGCCAGTTTCTCTTCAAAGTGTGGCCAGCCCTGTGGGACAATTTGAGAACTCCTGCTTCAAATATGTTTAGCTGTGTGTGTTTAGAAACTGCTTTGGTGTTATTCACCTCCTGACACTGACATACTTGCTGTGCATAGCTGAGATTCTTGCATAATTTAACAAAGCCATCTCAGGTGTCTCCCACTCTGTTCCCAGCATTCAAGCTGTGTTCTCTGGATTGTGGCACACAGTTTGTGTTACATTACACTTACTGAAGAGTTTATCAGACTTGCTTACTTAGAAAATTTTCTAGAGAACAGGTTGGGTGGGGTTTTTTTCAAACACATCAATTTGATTTGCTCCAAAAATACTTATGACAGCTGTCTCCAGAGAGAGTCTCTGACAGCTCTGTCAGTCTCCAGAGCTGTCTCTCTTGATTTTTTTTCTGATATGAGTATAAATAATATTATTCTATTTTTCATCTCAAATTCCAATATTGTCAGTGCAGGTGAAATAAATAGTTGTAGACATCTTATTTTTTATCTGTTGCGTTTTAAATACTTGCTTATTTTTTTGGTGTTACTCTTTCATCTTCACAGTATTTCAGCAGACAGGCTTGTGGCTAGCACAAAGGACTGGCTGAATGGAACTGGAACCAACAAAATATCTGTTTCAGTCATTGCAAACTGAGAATACTGGAAAATATAATGTTTCAGTCATTGCAAATCAAGGATACTGGAAAATATGTTAAAATGGTTTCCTTTATTAAAGGCATATTTCGTTTGTTTTCTCACTTTTTCCTATTATAATTGCAAAACCCTCTGAAATTTTTGTTCAGCAAAACTCTGAAGTATATCTAGGTATAGTAAATGAATTATGCTGATTATTTTATTGAAATAACATGCACACTCATGTGTACACATTCTTTGCATAGTCTTCCTATTACAGATGCAACTTGTAGTAAAACCCTAGTTTGTTACAGCAAAAATGTGCTCTAGAGATTCCAGATTTCTGACTGATACAGTAGAAATCTGTCATGTTCGTGTAGGGCATGTGGAGCTTAAATACATTAATATGAATAAATATTGAAATGTATTGAACATTATTTTTTATTGGTTTAGGTTGAGAAATTTTTCTAGCTGCTCATAAGGTAATTTTAGCTTTCTTCTTCCATTATACTTATAAAAGTCTCAAAATACATCCTTTTTTTCCCTTCACCTTGTATAATTTTTCTGTCTATAGCGTTAGTCATGGAATGCTAGGTTGGAAGAGACCTGAAGGATTATCTGGTCCAAAGGTCCAACCCTTCTTGGCAAAAGCATCATCCAGACCAGATGGTCCAGCACCCTGCCCAGACTAATCTTAAAAGTGTCCAAATTTGGGAAATCCACCACTTTTTGGGGGAGATTATTCCAATGGTTGGTTGTTCTAGTTAAAAATATTCCTCCTGTGTCCAACTGGAATCTCTGCAGAGGTAACTTGTACTCGTTACCCCATGTCTTTTCCATGTGTCTTGTTTTAAAAATTGACTCAACCATCTTTTTTGTAGCCACCCCTTAAATACGAGAACCATTACAACCATCTGGTCTCCCCTGAGCCTTCTTTTCTCAAGACTGAGCAAGCCCAGTTCTCTCAGCCTTTTGTCACATGGCAGGCTTCAAGCCCTTGGATCATCTTTTTGGCACTTCTCTGGACCCTCTCTAGCTGCCCACCTATTTTTCGCACAGTGGGGACAAAAACTGAACTCACTATTCCAGGTGTAGTCTGGCAAGTGCTGAGTAGTGGGATAATGACATAATGACATCATCTGCTGGTGATGCCCTTGTTGATTCAGCCCAGGATCCTGTTGGCCTCTTTGCCACAGCAGCAGACTGTGCACTCATATTCAACTGCTTGTCCACCTGGGCCACATTCCTTCCCACAGAGCTTGTCCCCAGCAGCTGGGTAGATCCCAACCTGTGCTACACTCATGGATTATGCTTTCCCAGGTGCAAGACCTCACACTTGTCCTGGTTAACTTCATAAGGTTCTTGGTAGCTCACTCTTCCAGCCTATCCAAGTCTTCCTGCAGGGTGGCTCTTCATCTCAAAGTGTCCAGTTTCCCACCCAGTTTAGGGGAAGCAAACTTCATCAGGGTGCACTTGACCCCATCACCCAAATTGTTTATGAAGATACTAAACAGTGCTGGGCCCAATGCTGATCCCTGGGAGGCCCCACTTGTGACGGGTTGCCAGTCTGAAAAGGAGGCGTTTGGCACCCCGCTCTGGNAAAGGTCCAACCCTTCTTGGCAAAAGCATCATCCAGACCAGATGGTCCAGCACCCTGCCCAGACTAATCTTAAAAGTGTCCAAATTTGGGAAATCCACCACTTTTTGGGGGAGATTATTCCAATGGTTGGTTGTTCTAGTTAAAAATATTCCTCCTGTGTCCAACTGGAATCTCTGCAGAGGTAACTTGTACTCGTTACCCCATGTCTTTTCCATGTGTCTTGTTTTAAAAATTGACTCAACCATCTTTTTTGTAGCCACCCCTTAAATACGAGAACCATTACAACCATCTGGTCTCCCCTGAGCCTTCTTTTCTCAAGACTGAGCAAGCCCAGTTCTCTCAGCCTTTTGTCACATGGCAGGCTTCAAGCCCTTGGATCATCTTTTTGGCACTTCTCTGGACCCTCTCTAGCTGCCCACCTATTTTTCGCACAGTGGGGACAAAAACTGAACTCACTATTCCAGGTGTAGTCTGGCAAGTGCTGAGTAGTGGGATAATGACATAATGACATCATCTGCTGGTGATGCCCTTGTTGATTCAGCCCAGGATCCTGTTGGCCTCTTTGCCACAGCAGCAGACTGTGCACTCATATTCAACTGCTTGTCCACCTGGGCCACATTCCTTCCCACAGAGCTTGTCCCCAGCAGCTGGGTAGATCCCAACCTGTGCTACACTCATGGATTATGCTTTCCCAGGTGCAAGACCTCACACTTGTCCTGGTTAACTTCATAAGGTTCTTGGTAGCTCACTCTTCCAGCCTATCCAAGTCTTCCTGCAGGGTGGCTCTTCATCTCAAAGTGTCCAGTTTCCCACCCAGTTTAGGGGAAGCAAACTTCATCAGGGTGCACTTGACCCCATCACCCAAATTGTTTATGAAGATACTAAACAGTGCTGGGCCCAATGCTGATCCCTGGGAGGCCCCACTTGTGACGGGTTGCCAGTCTGAAAAGGAGGCGTTTGGCACCCCGCTCTGGGTGCAGCCTCTCAGCCAACTCCCCATCCACCGCATGGACCCTTGTCTAGGCATAACACCTCAGTTCTCTAGGAGGAGCCTGACAGAAACTGTATCAAGAGCGTTGGAGAAAGGCATGTAGACAATGTTCACTGCTCATCCCACATTAACTCAACAGGTTACTTTGTTGTAGAGGGTGATCAGGTTTGTCAAACATGATTTGCCCTTGGTGAACCCGCGCTGGCTTTTCCTAACCACGTGCTTCATCTGATAGCCCCAGGAAGATTCATTCTATAACTTTCCCAGAGACTGAAGTATGACTGATGGGCCTATAATTTCCTGAAGCCTCCTTTAAGCCGTTCGTATAGATGGATGTGACATTAGTCTTCTTCCAGTCTTCTGGGTTGCCCCCAGCCTCCACAACTTCTCAAAGCTTAAGGAGAGTGGCTTCCTAACAACATGAACAGCTCTCGTAACACTCTTGGGTGGATATTGTCAGCCTCCATTGATTTGCAGGGGTCAAGCTCCTGTAGAGTTCATCCACCTTCATTAGCTGATGGTGGGTCTGTGTTCGCATCAACATGGATTTTTGTTCCCAAGGCCTGGGACCCAACAGTGCTGGTAAAGAGAGAGGTGAAGAAAGCCTTGAGCCTTTAAAGTATTTTTTGGTGACTAATTCACCTCTCCTGTTTAGCAATGGAACAGTATTTTCCTTCTGTTTCTGCTTGTTTCTTACATACCTGAAGAACCCTTTCTTATGGTTTTTGATATCTCTGGCCAGTTTCAACTCAAGCTTTTGCTTTTCTAACTGCATCTCTGCACACCCTGGCAATGCCCTTGTAGTTCTCAATAAGTATTCATTCACTTTTCCGTCTCTGGAACAAGTCTCCTTTGGTTTTGAGCAGCCACAGAAACTCTCAGTTAAGGCAAGGGGGTCTCTTGCTCCACCTACTTTCCTTGCCTTTAAAGGGGTGACTATTTTGTGCTTCCAGGAGAACATTCTTGGAAAACTCCAAGTGCTCACTAACTCCTTTAACCTCCATGGAATCCCTCCCACTTGAGCTCTGAGTGAGCTAAGTTTGCTCTTCTATCATCTCAAACCTTTTTCTTAGTAGCAACCTTCAACGTAGTCAGCCAGAGCCCAGTGCTTTTCTGTGGGACCAACTTTATGATTTCTTATATATGATAATTTCTCCTCAGAATCCAGCTATCATAGAGGTACACACATCTTCAGATCTGACCTTTTTATTCTACATGCTCAGTGAGCTTAACATGGATGTTTTTGTTGTGCACAAGCTGTTTTGAATGTTCATGCAATTTTGATAAACAACCAGGCTCAGTTTTGTCCCTTCTCCAAAAATGTCTTGTTCTTCTTGCTCAGTGTTAAAGTTTTCCTTATTGCAAACCACATTGATATCCTTTCTGCCATTCATATCACCAAATTCTTATGAAGTAGAAACAAAAAAAATTGATTGAACTGAAATACAACAATTTTTCTCACAACGATTTTCCTGTCAGGTTGGCATTTAAAATTTTGTTTTACTTTGAATTCCTTCCTGGATGTCTTCCTCACGAACTTGCTTCCAAACCACATCAGACAAGCTTTTCTGTAATGCTACTTATATATATATATATATGTAAACTTGACCAATCATGAGACTACTGTCCAATTTGCTGAGCTTTGCAAAACGTCTATTGATATTACTCCACCCAGCTTGAGAAGTTCTGTCAGAGTCTTCTTCAGCTTGGAGTCTTCCTGTTCTGAAAAGTTAAATTTGTTAGGTTATTACATTAATTATTAATGCTATTTCAGGTTTTAATGGTGGCTGGTTTTCAATTCATGTAATTCAATAGTTTTTCATACGATTCCTCATTGCATGATCAGTGTCTGGCGATCCCTTGTTTTTCCTACTAGAATTTTACATGATTTATCAGTTCTGGTTTGCAGTTAAAATACTTCTATTATTGACATGCAGAAACCACACTTCTCAGAGTTTTGCTGCCACCTCCTGACCCCTGGCACACTTACTCGTATCTTATTTAATATTGTTTAATGGTTTGGATTTGCTTAACTAAGCTGTCTACCACCACCAAACTGCACTGTACCAAAAGCAGACATGTCCTTCGTACTTCCTTAATGTTAATATTATATTTTTTAATGGTATTTGGAGAGGAGAAAATACACAGTTGTTTGAAATACTTCCAAAAAAGGGTATATTTATGAGTTAAATGCTGATTCTAAAGTTTCTTACAAAACAACTTCGGGATTTGTGGAGGAGTTGTGAAAGAATTAAAGACATAATGAATGCAAAGTTTAGAATGCATCATCCCTAATTAAGCTTCCACTTTGCTGAACTCCTGGGAGGGTGAACTGTTTGCATCACAAGATAGTTTAAATGTCACTGCTTTCTTTATCTTTCCTGGCAGTTACAGAAAACTACTATTATTAATAAATTTCGATGTGGCTGCAAGCCAAGAATGTGCTCTTCCATGAGTGTGATCCTGCATCTGCATTTTATTCTTCCACTTAGAGGCTAAAGAGAAGTCTGATGCTCAGAGATCAAAATCAGCAGCTGGGGAGTAGGATCCACACATGTGTTTTTGAATGGCAGGCAGAAGAAGTATGAAGAAAAATAGAATATAGTCAGATAAGCAGTTATAATTTCATTTTAATTTGCTATCTGACTGCCTGATCTCATTTGCCTAAATTTTCTCCACTAAGCCCTGTCTAATCCTCCCCAGAGCTAAGGCAAGAAGCAGAGTCTACTGCTCTGTTCCCTTTGGGCAGTGCATGGAACTGAGCAGAAAACAGATCTCACTTTAGTATATCCTAAGTTATTATCACGTACAGCTGAAGTACTGAGCTAAACCTTTAGGAAATGCATTAGAAAAGAGGCCTGTACTGCTCAGGTACAGTCATGACACCAAGATTAACAGGAAATATGCAACTGCAATCTCACAAAAGCACATTAACTAATAAAGAAGAGGGAGCCAGATGCATTTTTTCACAAATTGGCATGCACTTGTGACATGTTTTGAGATTAAAATTCTCTCATGGGGCAACTGATGCTAAGTGCTTCTGGCAAACAGTCTATTCCAGAGGGAAAGAGGGTTGCTTTGGAGCTAACCTTGCCCTACCAGTTCACAAATGTTGCTATGTATGTGGCTGCAAATTGGGGAATATCAGAACAGGAGCCATAGTGCCTGAAGTGCACCACCAGCACTCCTGTGTTTACTGAGTAGCAGGGAGAGTTTTCTAGACTGAAAAATGAGTACCTATTACTGAAAAGTAATATAAGATATAAGATGCTCATTATCTATCCAGCTATTAGCAGTCATTATTAAGCATACTTGCTCTCTATCAGATAGTTAAACTATTCTTTACTAAGGTTATGTGACAAAAATTGAGAGCCATGTACTCCTCCAGGTAGCAGGAAAGACGTCAGAATTAAATAAAAATTTTCCTCCAGGACCCAGAAAGATCTACGCCTTTCTCTTGCACATAACAAGGTACGGTAAAACCTACCCTTAGTATCAGGATTGCACTCAGCTATACTGTTCTTAGTCTTCACCAAAGTGCCTCAACAGCACAAGCTTTGAAGCTTCCTGATAAATGCCAGATACTTTAGATCTGTGCTCATTCATTGTCTCTGGATGACTCAAGTACAGGCAAATTCCTTGCAGGCAGTAGTGAGATGGTCTCAGATTTACCTCTTCCTAAGCAGAAGCATAGATGCTTTGAGTTCAGGCTGCAGCAAAGCTCATATCCAGAACGAAATGTGTCTTCGGGATAAATCCACTGGCAAACCTGTTCTTCCTTCCTGGGTGAAGCAGTTATTGCTTCTCAACCTTCCTAGAACTTCTGCTCTGTGCTTCGCACAAGCTCCCGCCTGTGAAAAGCGATTTAGACCCAGCAGGACCATGAGCAGAAATAGGGACCATGAGTCTGACCAGAGCTGGTGAATGCCACACTCTGTGCTCACACTCCTCTCTGCCTGCTCTGGAGAGGGCTGAATTGGGAGCTCTACTCTTTCTGCAAGTGGAAGATTAGTGCTTTCTGATTCTGACTGAGAGAAAGGCAAGTGGCTGCAACTTAGAGCCGTCATTTTGTCTGAGAGTGGTGGTCTTTTGAAGTAAACATTTTTACCTCTCTAGGCTGGATAACAGATTGTGGCTCTTTGGTTTCTATTTTTACTTATCTCCTCTAGAGTGAATTGTAAACAGGCTGTCTGTGCTTGTTGCCTGCCAGCGCAAGCCAGCCAATCTAGTGCAAAATCTCATTATAAGTCTTTTATTTTCAACTCACTTAAACTCTAGTACTGTTCAGGTCTGCCAGAAACACTGCTCCTCTGTAGGAGATTGGTCTTTCCTGCCTGGAGAATACCTTTATCCCCATTCTGCTCTTTTCTTTGGTGTATGTATGTGCACATATAAGGGAGGGATGGGAGGAAGGAACAGCTCCCCTAAGAGACAAACATCCATTTCTCTCCCTAAGCTGGAAACCTATTTAAATCTGCTTGATGGGAATCAGCCCTTCAGCTGATTCCCAACACATGCACAAGGTAAAGTGAGCAGCTCTGCCGAGTTTTTAAAGAGCCCATACAGCCTGTTACACAGGGTTTGACGTTTCCAGTGCAGGACCCAGCTTTCACCTGTTTGTGCCTGGCTATCCTGATTCACACTGGAAAAGTTGATACTGGTTGTCTGCATCATGTGGGTATTTTTCTTGCCTGGGGAAAATATCAACCAAAGGGTTTAGTAATTTCTGAAATTAAATTTAGGAAGGGTATATTGGTTTTCAATAGGAAAAGATTAAAATTTTTATGGAGAAAGTTTGCTTTGAAGTTGAGCAAGGGAGACCTTTTTCAGATGCTTTCTCATGCAAAATCTACTCTCATTTGCCCAAATTTCAGGATAATTCAAATCTCAGTTTATGGAGAGACTTGCTACTGCTTAAGGGTTAAGGTTGTCCCAGAACAAGCTTATGACTCTCACAGTTACAGTCCTGTTTGTGCATTATTCCCACAGTTCAAATAAGGCTCTCCAGCCCCTCTCAGCTCCTAGTCTGGGCATGCACTCTATACAAAGCCACTACACATGGTGCAGCCCAGGATTACATGATGGACATAGAATTTCCCAATAATGGTTGTTTCCAGCTGCCACATGCTGAGCCGGAGCCAAGCAACAAATTGAGAGCAGGGACACTTTCCTGCACATTCAGTGACCTCTCTGTTGGCATCTCGGCAATGTGAAGGAAGAAACGGTCTGATTCAGAGGCAAACTACAACAGACAGATCCAGCAGGCTGAACTGGAAATAGGAGCATGTGGGGTAAAAACTGGGACTTGCAGAGAGGGCAAAAACTCAGGATTGGCAGGACAGGAATACTCTTTTGAAGCCACCAGAGAAAATGACAATTGGCAGAGACTGAAGATCCAGAAAAATATTGGTGTTCAAGATGGAGGAAACAAAATGCTCAAGAAACTGAGGCACAAGAAAAGGAAACTGATAGAGAGGTTGTTATGAAGAGGGGAGATATTCTGAGAATGCAGTCCCAGGAAAGACACTGGCCCTAGAAACCAGTGGATGTGGGTGGTGCTGGCAAGTGGATGGAGTGAGCAATCCCAGCTGAGAGAGAGCCAGGACAAAGAGTCAGGAGGGAGTTCAAAATGCCTGGGCAAGGAGATGTGGAATAAAGGCTCAGCTCCGCTTGGAGTTTGAATATAAGGGCTTGTTTTTAATGAGTGCTGGGGAACAAAACAAATAAGGCAACAGTTGCAACAAAACAAAAAGTAGCCAAATTATCATCTTTTCGTCGAAGACCTGTAAATGTACACTCTGAGAAGACAAGAGGGAGCCCAGGACATGAGCAGCTGCCTTGTTTGGACACAGGATCCACCCTTGCACTACTCGAATGCTGAACTGGTCAGTGCCAGAGGGGACCATGCTGTGCCCGCTCAACTTGCTCTAGGAGGGATGTGGGAGCCCACGGTGGGTAGGTCTGCTGACTGTGGGCATTCCTGGAAGTGATACTGTTGTAGGCAGGGCAAGTCAACAAAGTCACCTGCTATGTGTGCATTTTTATCAGGGTAGACCCTCCAGATCTTTTAATGTGATTTTTACTTGCTCTCCATTTGCCACAACTTGGTGGTCAGGCTGCTGGCTGCATTCTGACTCCAGATAATAGGAGCAGAAGGTCCAGCTATCTCAAGTAACAATATGGTTTTTAATTATTTTAATCTATCAATCATATTAATTATGGCAAGATAAAAATGGTGAAATCTGCTGTAGATGAAAGGTATCACAGTATTCATCAAATGAATAGCAGATAATGATCTTTATGCTTAGTGCTGCTTTCTTGATCTTGAAGTGATCCTTGCACTTATTTGGGAAATAGTTCCTGATCTTCCTCCTCTGACCAAGGTGTATTGGCATGACTGTGAGTGGTCAGGGTAGGTTGATCCTCTTACTCAGGGCTGTGTTTAATAAAAGCTTCAGCTGTCTCCAGGTTTCAGTGTGCCGAAGGTTGTAATGCCACATAGATGGCACACAGGTCCATGCATGGTGCTGGTCTTCATTTCTTGCTGCAGCAACGTCACCATTTGGGCTGAGCCAATGTACTGTCACTTAAGATCAACCAGGTTCCATCAGCATTTAAGAGTCTCATATCTGCCATTTTCTAGGTGATGACCAAATACGTTTAACGAGGCTGGTGTTAGCACAGACCATTGTAGGAATCACTCTCTGGAGCTCCAGGGGTGGTTTTATTGCACCCAGCCCACCGAAAATGTTTACCACAGAGTAACACCTCAGTTGCCACTGATACTCTTTGAGAAAGGATGACTTCATGAAGGCTTCATCTGTGGACCTATCTGACCCTGGTAAGATGGTACCAGGGGTTATTCTGAGCTGAAGTCAGCTACATTTCTCTCATTCTCTTGGCAATCCTTTTTAACATAGTGATTGGGATGATGTTGGTGTTTTGTTCCAGCTGGAAATCTGACAAAATGTCCCTCATGAGACCTTACCAGGGCATGCTGTGGGTGGCACCTGTCCTGCCAGGAGAGCTGGCTCCAGGCATTGGTGGCGGCAGGTCAGGAGAGCACTGGGCAGTGCTCTTCAAGTGGCACCTTTGTCTTCAGCAGCTTTATGCCATATCATGGGCATCCAGCCTTGCAGCATCAGATGGAGATGAGCAGACAGGATAATTCTTATTTTCCAGTTTCTGTAGCACTTACAACATGACATTGTAAAACCTGCATATTAAGCTAGATTAAAAATACACCCTAATTTCAGTTTATGATTTTTATGATCTTTTTCCTGGTAGTACCTAATGCTATATATCACTTTGTATGTTCAAAGCACAATTTCTGCATTCTCAGCTACAGTTATCTTCAGCATGACTACAGATCAAATCCTAGGTTATCAAGTCAGCACCCAAAACAAGGGATACGAAACTACAAACTAGCACAATAAGAACTCCTCTGCTGAAACCTTCTAGCAGAAGCAGACTCCATTCCCCCAGTGACAGCGCTCTGCTACCATAATTGTAAAGCCATCCTATTTCTTCATGCAGTCGCCTGTGTCACCATTTACCATTCATTTTCCATCTTCTGCAACAATGGGAAAAAGGGTCTGGCAGACAACAGAGACTTCAATTCAGAAATTGTTTCATACTCACACCAGACCCAAAAAATAAATATGCAGTGTTGTAAGTAAAAACTATGCTAAATGTTAGAATTACAAAATAAGTTTTGTCAAGTTTTAGTGGTTGATTGTGCAATATTAATACTGTTGGAATGTAAATTTTTTCTGAATACAGATCCATTTATGTGTTCTACCTGTTTGTCAGCTCACGTCTTTCTCCTCACAGGGGGTGCTGAGAAAAATTATAGGAGATAAGAAAAACAGGGAAGTTAATTTGGACTAGTTCATGCAGGCAGCTGGAACATGCTGGCATTACCACTTCACTGCCATTTAGAATGGGAAAGGCCAAGAAAAAGTGTTCAAGGACATTTTTGCAAACAAACTTCTGGAAGCAATTATGTTGGGATAAGCATAAGACTACACATATGCTGTTTTATAAGAAACATTATAGTCTCTCTATAAAAGGCTTCTGTATCAGAAAATATGATTTGGTTTTATAAAAAAGATTTGAAAAGTAGACAGAGTAAGTGATTGGCTTTTCTTCAACTTGATGATTCATATGTAGTTCTGGAAATACCAGATCTAATCTTGCAGCGAGTAATGTGGTAGTTTCTACCACTGAACAGACCAGAGGGAGAGAGAGAGAGAGAGAGAGGTGGAACTATCTGGTTCCAGACTGTTTATGCTGTACATGTGTCAGCACTTTGTGTGCAGTCAGCGACACTGTGTGCAGGTGGCCTTTAGTATACTCTGTGTAAGGTAGTATCTTGGGGAATTCCAGATTTTTGCCCACTGATCGTGTGGAGCTCAGAAACACTCTTCTCTCTGGAGCACTCTCCAGACACAGCATCAGAACTGCAGTGCTACTAAATACACAAATAAAATGCAAAAATATTGAGGGAGAACTTGCGGACCAAGCATGCTGCTTACTAAACCTGTTTGTCTTTCTAGACACCAGCAAAGGGTGATGAAAACAAACACCCGGCCTGTTTGTGCTATGTAATGTTATTTCCTTTCAGAATCAGGTTGGCAATGCCTCTTTAATGTGCAGCACTGTGAACTTAAAAGAAACCTCATTATCAGCCTTCTTAGCCTTAAGCACTTCATCAAGTATTCCCTGACTGCTGGCTTGCAGATGCTGCAGTTAAGGTGCTGGGTGGTGGGGTTTTGTTTATGTTCCCTTAGGTCTTTTTCTTGTTTTTGTATGTGGCTATAAATATCTTACTCCTGAGAAAAGACATGAAAGTACTTACATAGGCATTAATTAGACACCATATGATTTTTTTTTCAAATTCTGGAGTCACAAAGGAAAACTTTTAATTACCCATTTTTGTTTGGGGAATAGTAGTTTCTTCTTCAGGCATATATCAAGATGATCAGAAACATGTGTAATTTCTACTCCAGAATTCTTGATTTCCCCTGGCCAACCTTTAATAAATAAGGAAACATTTATGCCTGAATCAAAGAGTTATGCACCCCTGAGTAAAAGTTCCAGTTCTTCTGTTGTGGGTCTCAGCACAGTGCATCTATCCTGTATTGTTCACAGAGATCCTCAAGATAGAGATCAAAAAGAAGTATAGTTCATTTCAGTTAATTTCTTAACATCTAAATTAAAGACAGAAAACTTAATTCCAATGTAGTCATATACAACTGGCTAGGTAAATAACTTTTTTAATCCCTTTTCCTGCCCCAAAAGAGTTGGTAAATGAAACCATATCACTTAATTTAAACTACATCCAGAGAATATTACATGCTCATGCTGTCTATCTAGGCATTAAGGAGAAGACTCCTTTTTGCAAACAGCTTGCAAAGTCCAAGCATGTGAGTTTAGGCTGACTGGTGTGGTATTTTGGGGAAGTAGCTTTTGTTGCAGTAGAAGCTCATAATGATCCACTGGTGTCAGAAACAGCTACAAATTGCTGAGACAGGGCTTTCAGACAGATGATCCATTGAAGCCACGATTCACTGTTTGCAGTACTTCAGACTTCAAAACTACTTCTTGCATTTCTGCTCCGATCAGCGTGCAGGAAACAAATGCGGGGCACAGAACTGTGTGCAAGGACTGCATTTCACAGCTGCAGAACCTCCACTGTGCTGAAGCTTTCGAAATAGCTGTGTGGAGGAGGAGGATTTTGCAGAGATATCTGAAGGTATCCTAATGACTTTTAGCCTTTGATGTGCTTGGGTTAACCCAACTCAGATTATCAGTACATACAAAATATTAGGAGATCTTTTAATGTCTAGTTTCTTTAGTTTCTTTTCTTTCCTTTTTTTCTGTTTGGTTTTTATTTTTTTTCCTTTCTGCTTAGTTTCTAAAGAGTCAAGGCTTAGATGTCTGTGTCTCCCCAATAATTATTGGATTTGTTACTGAGTTTGAATCAGAATTGACTCAGGTCTCAAATATATTTGAATTTACTCAGAGGTGAGTGCCATTTTGTGAAAAAAGGCAGCTGAGAGAAGAAAGAAATCAAAATTGGTGACCCCACACCGAAAAACCACAAGAGCTCAGCTCTTAGTAGGTGTCAGGGAATCTGTTCAGGGCAGAGAGAGCAATGTCTGTCAGCACCCAAACCATTATAAATGCTTCCATCAAAATTTTGTATGGATAGAAAATGGGGGAATCACAGTACAGACACTTGATATACAGAGTGTATTGTCCAGAGTGGAAGCAGGGATGAACCATTACATATGACGTGTGCCCTCCTTTCCTTTCCATCTTGTGCTGTCCCAATGTCCCCCAAGCTGCATCCCTGAGATTTAATTCCTGCCTCCCAACTAACACAACTGAAGTTTATGGATTCAGATTTGAATCTTGTGTATTTGCCATCCAAACCAGCATTTCAACTACCCCCTGCCTGCTCTGCCTAATTCATACTGTAAAAAAGCTGTTCTGTGGTCATATGCTATTTGCTATTTTAATTTGATTGCAGATGTTCCTGCACTCCCCTAAGGCTGGCTGTGTCTCTTTCACACTTGGCTTTCATCTGCTTTTCCAGCCTGTATTCATATCAGGAAGACATTTGTCTAAATTAGTGGCACACCCATCCTATGACCATAAATTGGAATTCTCACTAGATCCTGGCTTAAATTAAAAGTTCTCGGTTTCTCATAAATATACTAAACCTGCTTTTGTAAGCTTTACATCTTTATAGAAATATAAATCTGGATTGTGATGAATGGCTTTTGGGGTCCTTAGCACATAATGGTCTGGCTCTCATAAAACCTGAAAGAAGAATATTTATAGCGATATTTTGAAGTTAGAAATTACTACTGTTAACAATCCCAGATTACCAAAGAATACGGATTAATCTGAAGGAACAGGTGCCTCTTGGCAGTGAATGCCATACAAATGAGTCAGTTTTAAGCTGCTTTAGTGATCAGAGAATAAATCGCTGGGATCAGAGAGAGAACTAGTGGTTACTCAGTGTGCACTGTTTTTCCTCTTTCTAATTTTTCAAATGATGTGAGAGCACATCTAGAATGCTGGAGAGGTATTGACTAATACATGGATGATTGTGGAAGTGCTGGCTAGTCTGGTCACAGATGTTTGTCCTTGGGAAAGGCCAACATTTAAAGCCATATTAAAGACATCTCAGTGAGTTTGAATTTCCAAGGCATTGAGCAATAATATCTCCCACCTGTGAAGAAAGAGCAAGAACATCACTGGCCAAGTGGCTGTTTTCAGGTGCAGAGTCATATTTTTATGGAAGTAAAGGGCCAATCACCCATTTCCCAATTTTTTTTTTCTTTTTCTTTACATATGGCTATACCTTGAAAGTCCAACCCTTCCATCACTGAAACTGAGCTTGAGCTATGCTTTCTGCAACTGTCAAAACTGTGTAATTCTAAATGCTCTGTCAGTGCTCCTGTCAGATCCTGTCAGCTGATCCCTGCCAGCAAACAAAACTACCTCTGTCTTATCCTATGGCACACGTGTTGGTCATTGACTGTGGATACAGTGGCCACAGACCCTCTGATTGCTTTCCCCCATCCAGCATCGCTTTTGGTACATTCCTGTCTTGCACCAGCTGTGCTATATCACCATCGTTGGCTTCTCATCCCAACCTTCTTCCCTTGCCCCATGCTCTCTGTCCAGGCACCTCTCCCTCTCCAGCCTGTTCCTTCCTTGGGTGATTGTTTCTTCTGGGTTTCCCCAAAGCAGCAGCAGGGCCCAAAGGAGTAAATGAGAAACTTGCTGAAGAAAACTACCTCAGTCAGCACCAGACTAGCACAGAATCCCTGAAGGCAGGATCTTTGAAACACTAAGCTGTGAAGCTCTATCAAGACCAAACTGATCTTGCTGAGGCTTGTAATTCATCCAGGCTGAGTTGGATTTCCAGGGTGGCTGAAGCACTCCTGCCAAATTTCATACTTTTCCTCCAAAGTATGGGGCCTTTGGGACTGTCTAAAGATGAGGTTGCCATTCTTTTTAATGTGAGGGTAACTTACACTTGTTGAAGAGCAAAACCATTTTGGCTGAAATTTTTATATTCAGTCTAAGACAGTTGTTGATACAAGCACACATGCATCACACGTATCCAGCCTTAGGCAGACACCTGCCATGGAAAATGTGAACCCTGGTGGCTCAAGACTGACAATGGCATCAGCAGTGGAAAATGTGCTCTAACAGCAGGAACTATCAGGCAGCATTTAACAGGTGAGTTTTCCCAATGCCACCCTAAATTATCCCTCCACTGCAAAGCTTTTAAAAGAGTCAATGAACTTATTTGTTCTTTGCAGTAATTTTCCTCTTTAAAACCTTTGGCGTGCACTTGTTCATATAAAATAATGATTTACGGAAATAGAGGAAGTTGAAATCCCACCCATCCTTTTCTCTCCTAGTTTATTTATTTTCCATGTGAGATTAATGAGTTTCCTGCAACAGGGCTAGATCCGCTCACACATTGTGCAGATAAGTTAATATTTATTTCCTTTTCCAAAGGCAAGCAGACACCTTCGTGTTCCCTGGTTTTTAAAAGCGAACAGTATGTCAAACAACACTTAAATCAACCGTCCTAGATTATAAAATGCCAGATTTACTTGCTGACTGGAGTTAAGCAGACTGGTAAATCAGGGTGAGCTGTACTGCTGGATACTAACATGGAAGCTTAATTTAACTGGCTTCATTTATTTTACTAGCAGATACTTTGGAAAGAACACATCTGCCTATTTAAGGGATTTTCTTTAGTTTAGCGTCTGTCTGGTGTCAGGCTCCACTTCTGTGTGCAGTGAAGCTCACAGAAGCCAGTTTACTATGGATTTCTCTCCCACATCCCCTTACCCTCCCAGTTCCTTCCTGCACCTCAGTGCCATTGCTCCTTCCTGCAGCGTCTCCAGGTGCCTGGGGGTCCCCTCTGGCAAACTGGAGGCATCCTGGCACAGCTACACTCGATAGAGGCCCCTCTCTAGTGGGTGCTGTTCCCTTTGCCCTGCTGGGGAGGCCAGGCATTCATCTCTCCCAAACAGAGCTACCAGATTTCACTTTTGGACTTTCTCTGTCACATGCCAGGAAGCGGACAAGTGGCAGGGGGCATGAGGAAGGCTGGGGAGAGGTGATGGGCAGATGGTGTGAACATACATGCTACATTTCCTAGGGAAACCAGGAAACCAGGTTAAAAGGATCTCCTTATTGCCAGGGCATTATGTAAAAGACATGAGAAATGCTGTGTGTGACTTGGTTCAAGATGCAAAGGGTATTTATACTGAATTTCTTCTTCCAGGGTCAGTCTCAGTGCACTACTTACAGCTTCTTCTCTCTCACTCTGGTCAAGTCCCCCTTAATAGCCAAGGAGAAAAATAACCGTTCTCTTCATGTATGATTTTAAATTTTCTGTTTTAAAGGTAAGCTGGACAAGTAACATGAAAAAGTTACAGCTGTCTTAGGCCCCTGAGTTTCTAACTCCCTGCTGCTGGAAGTGTGAATCGGGGCAGTGCAGCAGCAGTCAGTGGAGCTGTGCCAGGGTAAACAAGGGGAACTATTCCAACCATGTGTGCAAACTCCACCAGAGATTTACTCACCTTCTGAAACCAAAGACCTGAAACTTCATTCCAATTTCACTTATCTGCCAAGGCTGAAGTTCAGTAATTCATATTTTTACATTAATAAATAATGAAACAGCTATACCAGAGCAGGGAAGGCTTTGATTAGGCATTTTATAGCAAGTAAAAGAAAAACATTGAAACTTGTGCTCAGGAGCTGGCAGCTACGAGAAGCAGGAATGCCTTGGTTCAAACATGTCTGCATTTAGGGGGGAAAAAAAAAAAAGGAAAGAAAAAGAAACATGGGAGTTTCTTTCCTATGACTTTACAGGCAGTACAATAAGCCTAGCACTTCAATAAGGGAACTGTCATAGATACAGTTTTCATTATCTGGGCTCCAACTGCCACAGATGAAGAATGAAAGAGCCTCTGAGCCACAGCACTGGAGCAACATGACCCTTATCTGACACCCCAGTCTCAGCTAGAATGAATTTTTTAAGATACATGCTTACTATAATTGAGAATTTCAGAGCAAATAACAGGCAGGCAGTGTTACTGCTGCATTACCTGTAAACCTTGTACTTCAGAAGCCTGTGTTTGAAAAGCAGACCTGCTGTTCTGAGCAGAATGAGTACTGACTGTTGCATCAAATACCCTCACAGAGAGCATTCTGCATGTTCCAGGGGTTCCCTGGAGCTCAGTCCTTCCACTCCATTAGAGGCAGTGGCAGTTTTGGAGCTCACACTTTGCATCCCCCTGAAATGGGGCCTCCTCCCTCAGAAACAACAGGCCAGAGGAAACCAGAACAGGGCAACTCATTTCCCACTTGCTGTTTTTAAAAGAAAATAAAGCATAAATTGTTGCAGAAGTTCAAAGAGAGGACTGTAAAGTCTTTCAGAATTACCCTGAGGCTCCCTGGAAGAATAAGGTCTGACAGGGCTCATAGTTTTATGAAGTCAGGCAGGGACTAAAAAAGATGAAAGTCTGTCGTGCCTCCTTTTCTCTTTTCCATACTCATCAGTAGCACATGAATGAGAACTAGTGAATCAGCTCAAGAATGTTGCTGCCATGAAGGTATAGGTTGGGAGAGGATTTCTCATTGAGAAAGTAAGTCTTTTTTTGGAAGAAAGACACCAAATTCCAGAGATACAACAGTGCTCCATGAAGGATGTTTGAAGTATTTCCCCCATAACAACCATTCAAATTTTTCCTTTTTAATTACAGTTTTTTGGAGATAAGTTCTCAGGCACTTTATTTTTAAGATTTGAGAGTTGCAAATGAAGATGGATGTGACCTAGAAAATCTATTTGCTCATTTTACATCTGGCCTCAGCCTTTGCTTTTAGTAACCTGAGAATTTTCATTAACTGTTCTTGAAACTGTTAAAATGGACTGCAAGCAGAGCCCACAAGCAAGAGGATGGGGATGCAGTCAGTGAAAAAATGAACTCAGGTCAGGAGCTGGTGAACTCTGGTCGCTGAAGACTTATATATTCTTATGTGAGTAGTTCCCATACCTCTTTTGCCTTGAGATTACACTACCATCTCAGTGACTAACACCCCTCTTTTGCTTTGAGATTACTTAGCTAAATTCCTAATTTATGGACTATAGAATGGGTCCATTACATTTCCTATCCTCCTAGCCATGTCACTCCTGGAGTTGCACAGACATAGGTTCAAAAAGAGATGGACTTTGTTCTCTTCCCATCTAATGTTGTATCCTACTGACTTACAGTCATTGGAAGTGTTGACTTAGTTTTCTTCAGTTGAGAAGGGAGTTAAAGTGATGGCTTATTTCCAGAGCAAGAGCCCCAGCCTCTAGGTTGTTACACAAACCTGCGTGTGTTGAAACGAAAGTTGTCAGAGTTGCTGCTATCTTAGGTGGGAAGAAAGCATGGAGCTGCTCAGTTTGGCAAGGTGGCTGCATCTCTGAACAAATGTGGTAATAGAAGTTTGGATACAGATGATGCCCAGGTACCCATAAACTCAGGCACATAAACAGGCTTTCTGTGATTGTTCTCTTGGGCTGAGGCATCACAATTTCTCCCGGGGTTTGCTTCAGGCATGTAGAGCTTTTTCTTGGACTTCTCCCACTGAGGTTGTCCTGCCACCCAAGTAGTGAGCCTGAGTCCTCTCTGCCACTGCTAACAAGAGCGGGTAGTTCTGGCCTCAGCTGTAACAACTTCCCTCTGTTGTCCTCTACTGCATGCCAAAGCTCAGGGCTGGATGTGACCATCTGATGATAGTAGAGCTGGTAGCTGATCTTTCCACATTTCCAAGCACCAGATTTGAAGACTCGTCAGAAACAGATGTAAACATTCATTCTCCCTGGGACGATCTCTATGAAGAAGGACCATGAGATGCTTTTTTCCTGAAAGGACAAAGCTGAAGGTACCTTATGGGAATGGAAAGTAATTGCAAAGGTAGTAGCTCCACCTTGGTATAGGATTTCTGGCATCCAAAACTTCCCTGGGTCCTCTACATGCTGGAGGCTGGGGTCCCATGCTTTTGTGTACTTGATCTTTACAAGTGGGAAAAGGAATTTTCAAATGAGAATTTGTGAAGTTTCTTATCCTTTCTTATCTGTGGCAATGTATATCAAGCTTCATACAAGGAAGGTTTTATCTTATGGTCAGTAGGCAAAAGTATTCCCTAAGGGCATCCGACGAGATTACTGTGGTATGGAGACTGGCAGGTTTTTAGCTGTAAAACACTGGCAAGGAAGAGCTCAAGGAGGGCTTCAGTGTGAAATACGAAATTGATTCGGCATTCCCTGTTAACTTCAATTCCCCTAGCTACTTTCTATACTTACTGTCAACGACTCATACCACAAGAACAAAAAAAGAAAAAATAAAGTTAAGGTGGAAACACTGGAAGTGGACAGAATATCATAAATGCTCAGAAGTGATCAGGAGAACAGAAAAGAAAACACTCCCTCTTCCTTTCAATTGGTGCTTCTTTAGAGATGCTGCTGCAGAATTAAAACACTTTTAACAGAAATTTGGTAACTGCCAATATCCCTTGAAGGTCTTTTCCACTAGCTTCAAAGTTAAGAAGTAAATTAAAGACTCGTACTTGTCATGAGCTGATGTTTATCTTGAGGTCATTTGACATGAACAGGCTAGAGCTCCATCAAATGCTGTTCCAGTGTGGCTACACATGAGCTACAAGAGCTTTCATAACCAGCCAGGAAGCATGGACAGTCCTGACAAGTCACTGAAGCCAATTTTTGTTCTGTTCAGACCCACATTCCCCTGCTTCCCTGGAAAGGAGTAGGGTATATCACCATACCTGCCATTGGAAGACACATCCCCCTCTCTCTATCCATCTCTATCAGTTCCCAAATGGTTGCATTCATCATCAAAACATTATTCATCAGAAGTTGGCTACATCCTCAAAACACCAAACTTCTTGTTTGTAAAAAAAGGAAATGAAATATTGGTGTAGTTTACCTTTTTTTTGAAAGAAAACAAAGGCTTACACAAAGCAGGATCTATCTGGGGCTTAGCTAGCCCAGGTTCCTGTCCTGCTGGGCCCTTTCCCAGATTCCTGTACTGCCACACATTTTGCTCCTGGTGCAGCGTACAGTTGCAGGCTCTACACATCACTGAACACAATGTGCTGGGCAGCTTTTGCCAGCGGGGAGTCTAATTCACATGCTTAGAAACAGAAAGAAATATTTCCCTTTCCTAACTACTGTAATAGATTTTCCTATGAGCCATCAAAGGGAAAATAAGCTCTGCAGATGTTACGAGCAAATACTGACTGCTTCCTCTTTGAATTTCCATTGTCATTTTGCCCAAGTGCTGGTTTCCTTTTCTCACTTTGGTGGCAAACACACACTTACCTTAACCACTAGGTGAGTATCAGACAGGAAACCAACAACCTCAAGGGTCACGTCTACAGCAGCAGCGCTTCAGTTTATTCTGCAGTGGGACACCATGAGATCTGATGCCACAAGAGATGAGGCCTTGTGACATGGGATGCCTTTGGGCAGGGAATCCATGTGCTACAGCTGGGAGGTATGGGAGCTGTCTGGGGTCGAAGCGTGCACAGCCCCTTTCTGCTGAGCTGTTCACTCTCTTACCTGATACACCACACACTGCTGATCAACACATCAGAAGACCCATCCAGTTTTGAAAGTGAGATACAGCAGAGATGGAAGTTTGTGGCTTAGCTGCAAACATCTGTAAAGGTGTTTCACAAGTCTAAGATACAACTGAACAGGTCAGCGACAACAGAATGAGGACGTAGCACTGCTTGCCAGTTGCCTTGGGAAGAAAGTTTGTGTCTTTATGTGCTACTGTGGGTCACAGGCAATATGAAGGAAAAGCTCTCTGGCAAGTGAACAATGGTTTGCAATTTACATCTCCACAATGGACAGCAGTGCTCAGTTTTGTGTGAACACCATTCCAAACAAGCCACAGCATTAAGGGATCGAGGCTGGCATGAGAACATCTTGGAAGCTTCCCTTCCCCTGGAGCTGTGCTGCCTGTAGGAAGAAAAGCTGAACCTATAAAATGGCTGCTGTACAAACCCTTGTGAGGCCTTGACAGCAACCATGTGGAACCATGAACTCACCATCTTGGTAGCCAGAGGACAGATGCAGCAAATCTGGAATATTCTGTGCAAGTTGGGACTTTCATGCGAGTCCAGACTGTTTCTGTGCTGTGGCCCTTCGCCCATGAGTTCCTCTCCTCCTGTGTGAACCCCCAATGGTGCTCGTAGCCAAATCTGCAGTGTAGGCTCCACTAATACAGCATTTCTGAACTGGCTCAGTTTTGTGTTTACCTTCTGATGATCTGCCCTTGTTCTTGCTGACTGGAAGCTGTAGGCTGTGTTCTTGCAGCCATTCTCACAGCCACTGCTGTGTAGCTTCCCAGGGGAGGAAGTGGGAGATGCTGATGGTTTGTGGGACCAACTCCTGGGGATAGCTCGTTCACCCTCTGATCCATGCAGATTACTGCATTGCATCCCTGACTTGTTGATAAGGATTTGAGGGATGCCATGCAGCTCCTTGAGGAGGCCAGAGAACATATCACTAAAGATGGCTTTAAGTTAGCACAGCAATTCTCTTTATTTGTTCAGTAGGAGAAATAATAAAAGAAGACAAGATGTAACAGGTAGAAAAATTTCAAATGAAAAAGAAGCTGGACCTGTGGAAAAAGACCATCTTTTGAGCAATACAGGACACTGCAGACAGGCTGTCTAAAGGTTTAAAACCTGATCTGAATCCTGCTTTTTCACTGTCATCAGTCAGCTGGAGGAATGAAACAGCTAGTGGCCAAAGGACCAGACTGTGAAAGGACTTCAGCTGCCTTCACATGCAGGTAGGCACCTATCAGGACTTTAAAAGTTCCTGTGCAGTAGAGACCAATTTCACTGCGCTGCTGAACACCTTTAGGATTATGGCCATGAGTGATTGTTGGGGGTTGAGAAGGTTTTCTTTTTGTGTGTGCATGTGTTCTTTTCTTCTCTCAAAGGAATTTTTTCCCCATGTTAAGGGGCGATTGCTGGGGTACTCAAGAAAAACAAAGGACCTAGCCAGCCACAAGGGAGGGGCCCAATTGTCCTTTTTTTTGGTCTTGGTGGCATCTTCTCAGGTGGGGGAGCAGAGACATCTGGAGATTTAGAACTGGAAAAAAAGAGGTGGGGTAGAGTGCTTGAGATTCATTGCTCTCCTGGCGTTTGGAGGGAGCAGAGACTGCAGCCGCTGCGGAGANTGGGAGGGGGACTCCTGCCTTCCTTAGCAGACACCTGTCCAAACCAGGACAGTGATCCTAAAGCCATATGCAGTACTACAGGAACTAAGTCGTAATGTAAAAGATTAACATTTAACATGTGTTTTTTCCCAGAAACAGCAAGGAAAGTGTCAAATCAGGAAGGCCAGAGGAATCCCGGATGTCAAAGGAATCTTCAGGGCACAGAGGGAAGGGCTGTTGCTCTGCCAAGCAGGAGCAGTTTGCTGCTCTGCGCCCATATTTGTCTCAAACTCACCATTTGCTTATTATAAATACTGTTAAATCAAATGTGTCATTCAGGAGAGAAGAATTTTATCTACTTTCAGTAAGAATTTGTCACTTGAGATGTTTCTGAATTCCTCCCTGGATTCATTTGCATGTTTCACCAGTCAATCAGTGACAGTTCTGCCAAAAGAATATTTCTCTTCCTAACAGGTGGTCACTGGCAAGTTACATCTTTAAGCCATCTTGTGTGTGTTTTAACATGGTAAGTGAAAAAGCAGTGATTTATTTCACAGTGTTCACTTTGAATGACTTAAGTATCACAATGAAGGATATACAAAAAACATGTTGTGTTTTATTGCCCACAGAGTCTGAACCTTTTTCCCCTGGGAGCATGGGATGATGAACTGAGTGGCGCTTTTGACAGCCGTGTGTGCTGAATCGCTCTTCCGAGAAGCCAGGTCTATCCACCGACTCTAGAGGGAAGCAAAGACAAGCTGGCTTCCCAGCGAGCCCTCTCCCTTGGACGCCCGTGATTAGGTGGGACGGATGCAGGCCCTGCTGCATCCTCTGCCCTTCCACTGCCCGTTCTGTCTAAAGGTCAGGAATTCTGCCCCCCCCCCCCGGGAGTGTCCTAAATGAAATGTCTTACAACATGATGGAGGTGGAAATTCCAAAAATGTAGACAATCATGAACGCGAGCTCCAGCAAAGGCTGCTATAAAATGCTTTCACGCGTTTTTTCCCAAATCGAGGACCGCCCCCTCCTGGCGGTCCGGGCAAGCTTCCCGGTCCGGGCCAAAGCGCACAAAGACACAGCGCAGGGGGGGATTTCTGCCCACCCGGGATGTACCGAACGCTGAGACTTCCCCGTCGCGCACAGAATCTCCGTGGCACCCCTTACACACATACTGAGTTTTACAGTTAAATGCTGAGGTGCCAGAAACACAGGGCGAGTGACAAAATGAATTGTTTAATCAGCCTGCTTGGTAGCAGATAAAAGGCAAATCAGATTTTATCTCCTCTTAGTGAAGTGGAAATTATGGGGATGAACAAACTCCTAAAAATAACAGAATAGCTAAAATCTCTGCTTTCTGTAGAGAAAACGTAGCCCTTTGGGAAAGTGCAACAAATACCATCTGTGTTTCCAAAACTCCGAAGTTAATTTGTTGCAGACGTCTCTGTATTTACTGAAAATGGACATATTTTGTGTGGCAGAAAAACATCTTGCAGTGATGAAAAATAACCCAAATACTCCCATCCAATTAACTCCAAAGGGGGGTTTACCTGATAAAGCTCAGTTGAAAAGATCACTTTGTTTAAATCAGCCATCAAACCTGTATGTTGAGGGTTTTTAAGTTAGTTTCAAACACATATCGACAGCTGTTCATAGTGAAGTTGAGAGGGGAAACTGTGAAGGAGTTACAACATTTATGACAGACATATTTTTCTGATTGGCAGACAAGGAGTGTAACCAACAAATAGCTAACACCTTGGTGAAGTTTCTTCAGAATGGACAACTCTACAGACTTTCCTGACAATCTGTTCTTTTCACTGACCCTTTAAACATTCCTGTTGCTTGTAGTTTATGTTCAGTGTAAGGTAGGATTTAGAAAACATGCTTTCTCATCAAAATATTTAACAGGAACTTTAAAAGAATTCAGAGTGTAATTCTGAGATGATGTAAATGAGTATATGCTTTAAAACAGCGTATCTAATGGGAAGCCAGGGGAACCCAGTACAGTACTTCAGCTGACAGCAGCAAAGCATCTTTGTTTTAAACTATGGCTGGAACTAGGCTGTGAAATACAGAATACAGATGGAAATGTGTATCTGAATTTCCCCAATGTTTGGTGTGCACTATGGGTCCATTGCAAAGACAAGTTTGGAACTAGATTTTAATCTAACTTTTTTGAGGCATAGTGGGTCCCCAAATGTTACCCTGTGAAATTCAAAAAGGGAGGCAAGCAGTACATGGGAAGCTGAGGCACTGTGGTGCTATGATTTCATATTTGACTGAAAAGATTCAATATGTCTCTTTTTTCTTGTACTGCTTGGACTCTGAATGACTGAGAGCTCATCCAAGCATCAACTGCTCCTGTGGCAGCAAAAATCCCCTTGAAGAGCTGTTACTTCACTTTCTTTCCCAGACAACTGGGTTATGAGAATGCAGAAAATGTGGAGTCATTTGGGCAAGCGATGATGCAAACACAAAGAAGCAAGCCCCGGAAGGCAGTGCCGTGGCAGAGGGGATGACAAAGCCAGGCACTGTCACTGCTGAGATGGGTTCAGTGGAGAAAAATGTTTCTGGAATGCCTATGTGATTCCTTGTCCCTGGCTCATTGTTTGGGAGCTTAGATCAATACTGCTGCAGCAAAGATTCCCAATAAGCTGGAACAAAACAAAACATGCATTCATGGGAGCGTTGCCATTCAAGAGCACACATTTCCCAGTTAAAATGAAGGTCAGTCATAAATTACAGCTCTGATTTCTCCAGGATTTCTCTCTCTTGCACTGTTTTGGCAATTTAAGACCCCTTTGATATTTGAGCAAGGCCTTTCCCTTTGCACATCTGATCTTGATTAAAGTTTATGGCAATGGTAATTCATTACCTCCCCAAGGCAGAAACTCTGAGAAAGCAAGCGAGTACAGTATGATTGTTTAGGAGACAGGCACACTGCGCAGTATTTTAACCATTTCTCCATTTTATAGCTGTGTCTCTTCCCATGGATTGTCCTTGCACACAGCAACACCATGAACTCCTCCCATGCGAATGCCCCATATCCATCAGAGAAATCGCTGTGTCTAGATGCACAAAAAATCAGGTTGCATATTTCTCTATCAAAACAGTGACCTCTGAACAATAAAGTTGTGGTTTGGATACATTTTTAGATGCTGTTTTGTGGTGAACACAGACTAATGAGGTATCAATAAGCACCAAAGTTTTTCTTCCAGCTGTAAAGGTCTCAGGGGTTGCCCTCCCCACCTCTCTCCTATCTTACAATGTGAAGAGGAATGTTCTTGCTCAGTTTCTGGAATGCAAGTCTGTAAAAGGAGGGTATATTACCTCGTGGATCAACTTTGTGGCAGCCAAAAATACACCGAAGCTTTGCATGAGGGAATGGGATGAATGAAACTGGGGCTTGCACTGCTTTTCTGTGTATGCAAAAGACAGAGGCAAACGGTCCAGCTGAGAGTGTATTGAGAGCATTTGAGACAACGTGATGGTGGCAGAAAATGTTGGATGCTTATGTCCTTTTTCCCTGTGGGTGGTATGAGGCATTTTGAGGCGATTGCAATTGCAGTAAGATTTTTCATGTCAGTTTGTAACGCACACTTCCTTCTTTTATTGCTTTCACTTCTCTGGCTTGGTTCTACTGGCAGTTCCTTGGGTTCATTAAGAATTTTCACAGAGTTTGCAGTGTGAGAGGCTACTGAACATGCCTCTAGCACCATCAGTCTGCTCTTGGACAAAACATACTCTTACAGACTTGGGGGGTGATTACAAAATTATTTAATTGCCCTTCAGGCACTACAAATACCATCCTGTTAGTGAAGACAAGTGATGGCTACATTTTGTTCATAAAGGTGACCACAAATATTGCACTGGGAAGTGCAGGCAGCTGGCAAATTTGCAAGTTTGATCCTGGTGCCTGGCAGAAACACAACACGCAGAATTTTCAATGATACCTTATTTTTTTGTTTGCTTGTATAATACATTTTAAAAGCTTAAATGTGTTTTTAAATTGGCCTATGTACATTTTAAATGGGACTTCCAAAGTGCAGCAGGGACACACTTTTTTGCCGTGAGGAAACCAAGAATATTCGAAGGATATTCATAATGTTTTCCCTAGAAGAAGGAAATTGCCTGACTCATCATACGTGAGCCTTTCACAAAAGTAATGCAAAACTTCCACAGAGCAGGAGAGTGACACAGCAAACCTGCTTGAGGAGTACTTTATAAGGCAAAATTTCCACCTAGTTAACACCAATGAAGGATCCCTCTCCTCTGTTAATTTAATTAGTCTTCTACTATTAACTTGGAACAAACAACTTGTGAAGAATATCACGTTAAGGCAAAAGTGCTTATTGCATGTATTTGTCCATTTTCACTGATATTAAAGGTTGAAGAGATGTGGGCCCTCCAGTCGGAGCTGGTGGGGAGGCCCAGCACTGCCCTGCCAGCAGCTGGGTGGGTGCCCAGCCTCCTGTGGGGAACACTATCAGGAAAGCTCTGCTTCGCTGTGCCACTCTCTCATAAATCAGCCTAATTACTCTAATGAGGAGAGCTGCCTCCCTCTGCTGCGAGCCCTGCTGGTTTACAGAGAGGGGGAAGTAAATAAAAAGGAACAATGTTGGCTGCTGCTGCAGGAGGGACACAGGGAGGGAGAACAATAGTCTTGAGTCTCCTCCCTGCCACCACGCCATTAGGAGGGAAGAAGCGAGATGGCTTCGTGCACGCCCCTGGAGTTACTCCGGCTCAGAACTGAAATCAGACGCTGGGGTCGGCAGCATCTGCTGAAGTAAAAAGCACATAAAACAGGGGGCAGAGGCATGTTATTTTCCAGGCTCTAAGAGGACGTTGCTAAGGAAAGAAAAGGATGGGATACAAGGCTTTGCAATGACTGAGCAACCAATGCACTATAAATACCTGAGCTCTAATAGCAGCATCAAGTCTTTACACATTTGGTTTTTTTTAGAGTAAAGGTCGATTTTACTTTTTGTCTCTTAAAAAGATGTATTTTGATTCCTTTCCTTGCTTTGTATAAGCTTTTTTTTGCAATCGCAGAAATTAGAAACTTGTTTTTGTGTAATGAAATCTTAGATTATTTACTACATGAATCTGGGAGCTGAAGCTTTAAGCAAACCACAAAGAGATTTATTATAAAAATAGGAGACCCAAAATTATGTGCAGCCCTACTCATTGTTGTCTATATTTTTGTCATGTTTCCTCTATTGTCCCCTCTTTATGATGATTGAAACAAATCATTCAGGTCTAGATTGCATTTTATGACACCCACAAAGCCTCCTTGCTATTGTTTGGGCCAAATTAAAAGCATTTGTCAAAAATAATTGTGGAATGGCACCAAAATTCACGTTCATCTTGCTGAGGATTTAATTATTTCTATTGTGATAAATTTTTCTTCATATTAGATACTAAATTTATTATGGTAACAAAAATAATAGAAAAATTAGACAATTCTGGCAGTTCTTCTGACGTTCTCTCAGAAAAATTCCTCTGGATGTTGTCAGCTGCTTATTCTCTCTTGTTCAGAGTTAGTTTTATAAAAATGTCTTCATCCTGCCCTTTATACAGCATACTTACTTCTATCTTTAGCTTCAGTCTGATAAATTGTTCCATTTCTAAATCCCATCTTTAGTCTTCAGCTAGATGTTGAAAATACATGATCATATTTTTGGCCTTTCAAACTCCAAAGCAAGCTCTGCAAATACTACAAACCTCTTCTGTTCAGGCATCTTCCCATTTACCTTTCCTGTAATCACTTGCAGGGGATAAAAATATTGTGATGTTAGAAGATACTCTGGAGCCTCCTTCAGCCCTGAAATTGCTTGTTCCTCTAACATTCCTGATTCTGGGAAGCATCACGTCAGGTTGACACTTCTGGCAGAAGACAAGCCATGTCTTCTTCATTGCTGCTGCATGCACTCTCTCCCAGGAGTCAGCAGCCCTCCTTCCCCTGCCATCCCATAGGGCTTCCAGCTTCTGCTGGCCTGGAAGCTCCAGAATTCCATCTCCAAACCAGACCTTGTTCCCTGTCAGCTGCAGATCACATTGAGGCTGGACTAAAAGGGGCTTCCCTGACAGTTCTGTGTAACTCATAATGACTGTGGAAAGCTGGGTGTAGTTGCTAAAGGTACTAAGAGAGGAATTTAAATATATGTGTACAGAAAGCCAGTCATGTCCTACAGCCACAGATTATGAGTGCCTTTCTTAAAGCCATCATTGCATCTGACTTGATTGAAGTATAACATGGTGTGAAATTTTCAATAGGATTTTGACCATGACCGGCTTCAGGCACTGAAAATGACACACATCAGGCCAAGCACAAAGCGTGAGACGGTTGTTAAATCATGAAAAAGAATTAGAATTATTTGTATTTGCATTCCTGAGCCTTTCTACTTGCTTTTGCGCTTTCAGCATTTTCTTTACAAGAAACAGAAATGTAACTTCAGAGGGTAGGGGGAAAAAGGACAAAGAAAATGCCTTGATTTCAGGAGCTAGGCCTTTGAGGAATGCATGAAGAAAACTGAACCTTAAAAACCAGAGCAACAGCAAGCAGAGCACAAAACCCACTAACTTTCAGTGAGTCTTGTGACATAAAATCCTTGGGCACCTATTAAATTCTAATTAATATCTCAAAACTCATTCCAGAATTTTAAAATTATTTTTTGTTACCTTCTTCGCTCTTACACAGGCTGCAGCACTAGCCTTGTAAGTTTACATTTTGAAATCCAGCAACACAGCGCAAGTACTTTAGTTAAAGGGGATTTTGTGCTCATGCTTATGAGATTAACTACAAGTTACATCATAGCTTCCCAGTTTAACAAACCCAGTGTAGCAGAGGTAGCATCAAGTAGCTCAAACACCTATTATTTATTTAAAAGACACGTAGATGTGGCACTTAGGGGCATGGTCTAGTGGTGGGCTTGGCAGTTCTGGGTTAATGGCTTGACTTGACCATCTGGGAGGCTCTTTCCAATTTAAATGGTTCTACGGCTTTTGATGCATTTGGCTGGGCTGTCCCACCCCACAACCAGATGCAGAAGTTATTTAAAACAAAGGCAATTTTCGTGTAAGGCAATATGCAAGTTTTAATTTAAATCCACGAAGTCAAGTTACACTTCCCAATGTTTGGTTGCTTCTGACTTTGCCAACACCTGAAACTATAAAATACTTATCAGCTAATCTAAGTTCCAAGGTCATCTTATGGCTGAGAACCAAGCCTCACTCCAGCAACATCAGTGTGATGACACATGTAATAATACATGGCATACATAGCAAGCCATGGAAAAGAACTTTGACCTAAGAGTTATAGATAAATTTCATGCCTATCTAAATAACAACATACTTATATAAGAAATATGCAATATGTGTATAATATACATACAATAGAAGTATACTGCTTTATTAAGCTTATCTAAAATAAGAAAGTAATTTTAGACTGAACAGGTGTGAGACCAAAAATCCATGTTTTGGACAAGCAGTATTTGCAGCCAAGAAACTCCACATAGGAGTGAAGTTACTGAAGTATAAAGGGTCTGTAACGATAAGCAAACACAACATTTTGTTGTTTCTCTTTTCCTTACAATGGCTGCTTGCTTTTAGAATTTGCATTATGAAAATTTTTTGAAGAAAAAATAAAAAGATCCCATGGGGTAGCTTTAGCTGCCTCCCAGGTGGAACTAGCTTTTCTTGAAGCAATATATCCCATGTATTCAAAAGAAAATTATTTTCTTACTCAGCCCAGTAATGATGTAGGGGGGAGCAAGTTAAAACAAAGAAAAGCCCTCTCACTTGCTACTCTTGGAGGCAACCCCGTTTGATTCAGACCATGGCCAGCAGTTTTGTCCTTTTGAACTTTTCCTTGTCTTTGATGGAGGCCAGTACTAGATACCACCCTGTCCCAGGTTCTTTCACTGCATTATCAGAAGTTTGCCCTTTCTTTGTCAGAGACAAAATGATGTGCCCTAATAAAACAGCATCTGATCTGGAGGAGCCACTTTGTCACCAAGACTTTGCTATCAGTAAATAAAAATAGAAACCTTTATGCAAACCAGCAGGACTTTAGCCAGTGTGAAAATAACTGAGCTACTGTCCTCTTTCAAAAACTCTGTGTTCAGTCACCCCAGACAGTGGGAAAACCAATCGTTCCCTAAAACATTGTAAAGGTCTGTGCAGACACTGTTGGTACCCAGAGATTTCACAGCATGCAGACTTGTAATTGCCTCTCCTTCCTATTTGCACACAAAGGCAGCTGCAGTGTTTATCTCTAGCACACCTTAGTGGGAAATAGGTTAGTCTGTAAAAGAGAGCAAGAAAGAAGAAAATTGCTGAATACACACAATGCCTTGACATAACTTTTTGTAAGTAGCCTTACTGTGCCATACTCCACTCTGTCTTAGCACATATTTATTATTTGCAACACAGGTCACACTCAGAGCTTTGAAGAAGACACAAGTGACCTATACTAGCTTCCTCAATGAGATCATTATCTGCAAGATCCAGCACTCTATTCCTTTTCCTCTTTCGAGTTTCAAGTTATAATCTTTTCTCAAACACAGCTAACATTTCTGGAACAAACTCACATCGCTCTGAATATAGCCTTAATACTAATTAAATTACAGCATCTCATATAGACCTTTTTCTGCAGAAGATTATAAGCAAAGTCAGCATTTATCCTCAACAACAAACAAAATAAACTTCTGTTCTTTAGTCTCCACAGTATATCAGGAAAATCACATATCCATCCATCCCTTTGACTTACAAGTCTTTTTGGGATTCCACTCTTTTCCCATCCCACCCTTTTTTAGGATGAAACTCAGATCAGGTGTCTGTTGTTTCTCCAGAATATAATATTATCACCTCATCCAGCCATAACTTTTGGAGCACTATCAAACTGAATGAAATGTTTATCTTTGCAAACCACTTTCCCAAGTGTGCCAGAACATGTCTGGACAATATCAAGATACTGAAAGTATCTCTGACACACCACGTCAGAAGAGCAGCATGTTTCTGGTCAGCAGCTTGGGATGACTGAAAACATGGTAAGCAAGGAGCTAGGAAATAGAGGCAACAAAACCTGTTGCAGAAGATGAGGATGGTGCTACAAATGTGGAAGCAAGACTGTGGGGGCTACTGAAAAAACAGGATACACAACCTCATGGAAGTTGTTGATACCCTGTTAAAATTGTCTTTTCTAATGGCAGATAATTCTGAAGTATTAGACAGCTTCCTACCAAGAACTCTCTGTATTTATTAAAATGCTGAGTATATTTATATAAACATCTTAATCTGTGTGTGTGTGTATATATATATATATGATATGTGAATATATGACTACTGCTGTCAGGTGCCACCTGTTAAAGTTAGGTTAAAGTAGTTCTTACTCTGAATTCATACAGCCAGCTTCTTTTCACTATAGAAAAGCCCTATCCATCCAGATACCTAGAGTTCCTCATTTGCCATACTACTTCAATCCATTAATCCAAAACAAGCTGGGCTGGAATATGCTTGTCTCACAGCCTGCTGCTACTATATGTGCTCTGTATGCTGTTCTAGATGGACTAAAATTCAGACCTCCCACTACCTTTAAACATCAAGGAGCCTCCATGTCTTAAAAACCTGGTGGTCTTACACGGACTAGTATAAGGTAATAAGCAGCCCGATAAAACAATAGAGACTATAAAGGCAAGGTATCTGAAAAAGGTGAAGCTTTGAAAGGTAATTAATTAGCAACTATCATTAAAAGTTCTTTCTATTCCTTTGCCCCACCTCCTACAGTCAGGTCCCAAAGCAGGGGCTTGGAGAGAGCAGGTCTGGAAAGTGAGAGTGGCTGCTCAGGAGTTGGGACACTTTGTCATGCAGGGTCTATCCATGGAAAAAGGGGTAACACGTTTAAACATCATCATCATGCTGTGTGCAATGTGGAGTAAGTAACAGCAAAAAGGTGTGCCTCTAATCAGTTTTATCTATCCCTTCCCCCAACACGCAGGTTTAGAATGCATAATCCCGTCCATTTATGTCAAAACACCAAATGGGACATGAATCCCTGGGAACCAGTCCAAGTCAGAGCATTCAATTGAGGCTGAAAAAGCAAAGCCTCCATTCCGAGATCCGCCCCTGATTTGGGGCAGATTACTACTGAGTGTCACTGTCAATCAAGAGGGATAAAGATATTAACATTCTCTGTAAGGTACTACGTGATCAGTTCTTTGGAAGCACTTGTTTATATAGCCTATATAAATATGTATGCTTATATATGTGTCATTTTTAAGCACTTTTAAAAACAAGCGTGGCATAAAACCAAATCTTGTTTCAGTTAAATTGCTGCTGTACAGGTAGTTTCCTTCTGACATTCCCAAAGAAAACATTCTCACATGCACACCATGAATGTGTATGACGGAGTGCCATGGGAGGCCTCAATGGAATACTTCATTAAAAAAACAAACAAAAAACTGAAAGTACATTCCAAACTGAGCAAGCAACACTTCATGCAAATCATTTAAACTTAGAGGAGCCACAAAGTTCTTAACTGTAGGATTAAGTCTGCATTTGACCAGGAACTTGGTGTACCACACACTGAATGCCAACAACTTACAGGTTTGTGCGCTTCAGTGGAACTTGGGCATCTGTATTTTTGGTCATAGGTATTTGAACAACTTGAATCTAAAGCAATGTAGTGGTTTAGTTCGCATTTTCCCCTTTCTGTGAGATAACCCATGACAAGCAAGAACACTTTAGGCTTCAGAGAAAAAACCACTAAACAGAACAGGATTTTAAATAAATATCCTTCTCATGGAGTCATGTCACTAAGTCACATGTCACTAAGATACAGAATTCCCTGAGTTTCAAGAAGAGGAGGAGGTCACACTTTCCTAACAAGTCCAGTGACTCCACAGTGTACCAGATTTCCTAAGTGTGTCCACAGGGTCAACTGCTTCTTGGCAGGGCAAAACAACCCTCACCGAGCCCAGCACTGTGGCAGCTTCCAGCTGCACCTGAGCTCCTGCATTTAAAGATAACCTGGCTGCAAACTGGGTATCACATTCCTTGTGACTGACAGCATGGACTGGGTTTCCTTTTTATCAGCTTGCTTCAGTGAACCTTACAACAGAGAACTACGACCATTCTAACCACTTCGTTTGAATTGTCTCACCTCACTTTACCATGGACAAGGCTAACAAGGATGCTCCTCTCCACAGATGGTGGTCTCTACTAAAAAGGCAGCTCCTCTTTTGCCCCATGTTCCCCTGGAATGGAGTATCCATTCCACCCATGCTAGCAACAATACTCGAGGAAGAGCCAGTATTTAACAAAAAGTACCCTGGGTTCATGAGTTACCGCAATTAATCTCACTTACTACGAGGCAGTGAGCAGCACAGATGTATAGCAGGATTTCTGGTATTGAACAGCTGTATAACCACGTAAGAATTACTGCCAATTTTTTGTTTTAAACACCTGACAGTTTATGATTTAGCCCTGAATACTAACTGTATTACAGAAACATTCAAAAACCAAACTCTCTCATGCTGATATCAACATAAAGTGCTTTTACTGTATAAGGAAAAAGAGGCTTTAAGAAAGTGACAGCTTCCAGAATATGAAGAGGATTTTGTGTCAGGAATTGACAGACATGCCCAATCAGAATGAGTATCCAAGTTGTATGAACTTGTTAATAATCACAACAACAAAAAGAGAATACTACAAATTTTGTACTTTGTACAAGTACTTTGATCTAATTCTGAATACAGACAGGGAGATTTGAAAGCCTTTAGGAAAGAAATATGACACTTTTTACTATGTTCAACTAAATCAACTATATGGTTTAAAAAAAATGTAAATTACAAATCTGTCATGGACTGTGACATAAATAATTTTCTAGAAATGTTCCCATATATCCTGTATCAATGGAAAACCTCAAGTCAGTTATGGGAGCTCTGTCTGAAGCAAGAGAACCTACTCATATGAAGCTCAAAAAATGCCTGTGAAGATTTAACTTTAAAATGCTCTGTGATCAGTCTATTAGGTATCCCAATTTTAAACATATTTCAAAGTAAGTGCTAAAATTGTTCAGCCTCTTTGTTTCATAGTCTCTAACACTCCTGTGGTCTTGATTTAGGCTGGCCAGGACGCTGTGTGTCTACTTCACACAAGATAATAAACAAGAACACTCAACACCGTTATAAATCCTTCAGGACCAAGTACAGGCACTCTATACAGGAGTGCTGGTAAGGCTGAGAGGAGAAGCCATCCCATGAAACTTCACAGGCCCTGAAGTGAGATGTGAGAGAAACAAGCTCCCATCACAGTCAGTGGAACCACAATCAATCCCACCTCCAGAGCAAGACTGACAGGACTTTTTTCAAATGCCTTTTCTTGAACGTGATCTCTGCCTACAGGTGCCTGTTTTCCTCCAATATGCATGAATCCAGTTCTAAAAGTAACATTTTGCCATTCACGACATTCAAATTAAGCATACTTATCAGCTTTGCATCGTGTCACAAACAATGAGTGTGCTATAATCAAAATGCAAAGATTTTACAGTTACTTTCCATCCCAATGCTAAATAAGATACCCAAGTTTGTACCAAAATTTACAAATTTTCTGTAGTAGTTACTGAAGCATATCCATAGTCTTGCAGAAATAGACAAACCTGCAAACTGTTCCATCCCACAAGATCTTGTGAAACTACTTCTGAAATGACTACAAAACCAAGAGTTCTACTTGCCCAAATTCTACTAACATCTTATTTTTGTAAATACAGACTACAACACTGAACGGCTTTTCACACAAATCCCACAAGCTAGAGCTATGAATGTAGCTCTTATAGCTCCCTGTTCCCTCATATAGCTCCCTGTTCTGCAAGTTTGAACCTCTCCATGTTTTCTGAACAGCTAACACGCAAGTAGCTGGGTTTTACAGCTGGATAGTGAACCAAACTTCATCTGAAGCCAACTGAGGTAGACAACCATCAAGGACTACCCTGGGGCATTTAATAAAATCCCTGAGAAATTTATAAGTAGTTAAGGGGCAAAGAACAAAAAAACCCATCCCAAGTTTAAAAAAGGCATAGAACAGACTCCCAAGAAGTGGCCATGGTGCCTGACTCTCCCCCGTAAAATGACAGACATTGACAAAGCAACTGGTGCACAAATTAAACCAAATGCTAGTCTGTCCTTCACCCAAAAGAGAAAAAAGAAAATATATACATCTATATTTAAAAACACACATATACATTAAAGCTAAAAGAGCACTGTGATTTTAGGAAAACTTACCTATTCACCTGTTAAGAAAACCACTAACACACACACAAACAAATCAACATTAAAGCATTTATTAATACTTCTTCACTCATTCCCGAAAAGGAGGAAATTTTAAAAAAGAAATAAATTATTAAAAAAATGTTTTGTCTACTTCTTGCATAAAACTCCAAGAATCTAGGATCTACTCAAATTTAAGGCAACTGCCACAAGCTACACCTTACCACTCAAATCTCTCCTAAGCCAAATCATCTAAGGAGTAATAGATATTGGTCTTCTGCACAAGACTCATCTGTATGATGAATTAACTGTAGACATTTGATCCTCTGGCTAACGATATTCTGAATATTCTGAATATTCTTGTTACAGAATTACCAGTACCTTGTTCCAGTTTAGCCTAATCCACTTAATGGATTTGGAGTGGGATACACTTGTACCCCAAGAGCTAGATGGAACTGTACTCAATTCTTAACCAGCAGTCCAAGATCCAGTCACCTGGCTTCAGACTACAGCTTGCTTCATTGTTTGAATGGACAATTCTTTAGGTATTTTAAGATGCCTAGTCTGCCTGGTCTGAAGAATTCCTAGTCCAAGGAAACAAATCTCTTGCATTCACCAAGTTAACAGCCAAAAACCTGCCAACCTTCTGCCTAAACTCTCCAAAGTCAAGCTGACATACATGCAGAGTACATCAAGTACATGCAGAACTTGGGGTTCTGTATAAAACCCAAGCAGTTCACTGAGGACTGTTCACAGGAGAGCAACCAGGACAGGAAACAACAGCACTGCACCCGGGGTGAGCCTGGCAGCACACTTACCCAGCAAACAGGAGGCTTAGATTCCACAGCCTCCTGCTGGAACAGGAATAAAAGACAGAAAGAGAAAACAAAACATAGGTTGCCTCTTTTGCTGTCAGTGGGCTTAAAGGAAGGGGGAGAAAGTCCAGACTTCAGCTAAAGCTCAGATGATTTCTAAAATTTGATTTATTGGGTAGCAAGAACTCAGTGGCTCAGTACAAGTATACTTAAAGCAGACAGAAATTAGGAGAAACGCCACCTCTCTATCATACCCCCTTCATGCTCCAGTCTTCCCAAACCAGGACTTCACATCCGTACCTTCTCTTTATTCCCTACCCTTAAAATTAGGGCCAACCCCCAGTCCACTCACCTCCATTTCTGTAAGGTGGTTAACAGAAACTGCATGTGGGGAGGAGGTACCTGAACTGCAGGGTAAGCACCTCTGAAGAGAGACAGTAATGGGATGTGAATGGCTGCCGGCATAAGCAGCTTCACTCAGTGGTTCCTCAAATCACTTCTACACAGAAAATTACTTCAACATACCACCCACAAGCAGTTTCTTTGGTAACTGCCAAACTCTCTTCAGTTTACTCGTAAGGAGTCAACAGTCAAATGTTTTGAAAAAACTGTGGATCACTAGCGTTTTAAGTATTGGGTACATATTCAAGAAGTATTGCTATAAAAGCAGGGATTAATCAGGTACCTTCCAGTTTTGTTCTGTTACTTGGAAACCAGGTAGAGGTGCCTTTACATGAATTCAGGACTTTAGAACAGTGCTCTAGCTGCACTTTACTAAATTTTTGAATCAGGCATAGGTAGGAGTTTCAAAAACTGTTGTCTCCTCACATACGAAATAAGATACAAAACACCCAACACAGCAGTTTAGATTAGGAACCCACCTTTTGTCATTAAGGCTCCTAGACTGTAAGCACTGCAGTAAAGCATCAGGTGGAACTCAGAGAGTTATGTAAATTTAAAATAAAAATTAAATTAGAAATAAGTATAATACTTTAAACTTACAACTTGCCTTATTTCAGGTAAACTTGCTTTTTCAGGCTATCCCTGCAGAGCTGCTGCCATCTGCAAATTATCATTTCTCCTCCAGCAATACTGTGGACCAACTTAGTTTGCATGTCTTCTGAACAAAGTGAAGTAGTTTAACAAAAGCTATTTATGTCAAAATTTATACTGTCTGAAAAAACAGTGAAAAAGGTTTCATTTCAATAAAAGGGTTCATTTGGGTCAATACAGAATATAATGGTAAGCATTATTTTTGAGTAGCAACTCTACAGATGCCCAATGACTGCCACACTTGGGAGTTTTTCTAAAAATAGGCAAGCCTTAGATACACATTATTTTTCTCCGGCTCTAAATGCGAATTTAAATGGAAACTTTAGATTGGGATCACTGAGTGGAATTCTAGAAACATTTCAACTTTTTTTTGAATGTTGGGAGGCCCCAGTGTGTGTGTGTAAATACCAGCCAACAGTTACATTTTCCCCTTAGTTTTCTTAAAAAAAAAAAAAAATCAAGCATCTCCAGTTATTTAGCTTTGACACTGTAATAGCTACATTAGACATAATAATGTCTGAAAGTAGATTTCTTTAAAGTCTTATAAGACTTTAAAGTCTTCTCTTAAAACTTTAGTTTTATCAGCTTCAGTAGAACAAGAGGCATTATTTATTATTATTCTCAGGCAAACCAACCTGTAATTACTGTGAGAGACCAATACTAGAAATTACCTGTACTGTTCTCTATAAATGAGCTTTCTATCATACAATTTTTTTTTTCACAGACAATTTTGAGTTCCACTGCAGCTAATAAGNCGACACTGTAATAGCTACATTAGACATAATAATGTCTGAAAGTAGATTTCTTTAAAGTCTTATAAGACTTTAAAGTCTTCTCTTAAAACTTTAGTTTTATCAGCTTCAGTAGAACAAGAGGCATTATTTATTATTATTCTCAGGCAAACCAACCTGTAATTACTGTGAGAGACCAATACTAGAAATTACCTGTACTGTTCTCTATAAATGAGCTTTCTATCATACAATTTTTTTTTTCACAGACAATTTTGAGTTCCACTGCAGCTAATAAGCAGTTTACATTTGCAACTCAGCATTCCTGCTCTTTAGTTAGCATTTTTCCTGAGTCTTCCTATTTTGCTGTAAATCAGTTACTACTACCAGTCTAACGGAAGACAGAATGTCATAAAATGTCCAGTCAAATAAACCACTTTACTGCTACTAAAAGCAGCAAAATTTTTGTGTTTCACTTCAACATAAACAAAGTGGTCCCGAGTGCTGCAGTACTACAACAGCAGCACCCCTGAGATGATGTAATTTTATCACCTCAGCATTACCCACTGGAAATTCCCCAGAGAGAAGCCCCTGCAAGTGCCATACAAGTAAACTGTGATTACCTCAGTCACACTCGTCCCTCACGTAGCATGGCAACCAGAAGAACATAAAATTTGCTTCCTATTATTGATGAAGAGCTATTACCAAAACTATTCTCATCTCCATACCCTCTAAACATGCACCTGAGAGACACACCATTATCAAGTAAGGAGATTACAACTACACTTCTTTCGATTTAATTAACTGGTATTGAATGAAGATTTGACAAGACACAGCTTAAAAAGTTACTGCTGTAACACACAAAAGAGTGTGACAAAATGCTCGTGTACGTACAGACACACAAACAGAGAGGTTCAGTAAAAATAAAAAACAGCACTGAAATTTATGCCACGCTGTTATGTCATCTCTGATCACTAAACTAAATTCTATTTTAATGTCCTCTGTAAGAATGTCTGATAGCCGCAAACCACCTCTCATTTTCTTCTTTCACCTTTCATTTGTATTTATTTCACATCATTCCACGATGTTCATTATTCCCTACAATCTTATTACATTATTTAAAAGATCAGTATAGAACAAAAAGGCACTAAAAAGTTTTTAGCCAGGACCATCTTCTTTGGTCCTGTATTTACCTCTGTATTTTTAACTGGACCCCAGTGGTTTTTTCAGGACTTCTAGTCACTACTGACACATTTTTCTAGCCCCAAATGAATTACTGGTCCGAGCGTTCATGCTGTAGCTGTCTGTGCACTTGCACCAAACCTTTCACTGCAGCACATCTCCTTTCTCAACAAGAAGAGCTTCAAAAGATGCATGAACCTTATACAGTGTTTAATTTTAAGCCTCCATGCCCTGCCTTAGTCCTGATTTCTCACCTTATCCCTCTATTATTCAAATAAGTGATCATTGTAAGCAGGGGCTGTCTTTGTGCATCCATCAGACAGAACTCCAAGCTCCTAGAGGAAGCTAAATAGCTCGTTTCTACTTGGTCCCAACAGCAAAGCCTAAGCATTCAGAAAGCGAAAAGAAGTAGCATCTGATTGACTTGCATCCACTAGTTTTCAAAGAATAATTTACCAGTAGCCATCTGAAGTCAACCGATAAAACATGTCTTTTCTTTAAGTCTTGAAGCATCATAATGTCAAAACTGACAGTCTCACATCTGCCTCAACTACCTATTTCCTAAGTTTTATAGTGTTCAATTAAGTAGATTTTTTTAAGCAAAACAGCAACTTTATTTAATCTATTTTCTAGTGTATTTGAAAATAATAAAACATACAGAAAGATTGGAAGAAAATCCCTCTCAGCTTATACTGTGGCTGTATGGTTCTGTGACTGACCACGTTTCTCACCTAGTGGAATTTTAGCACTGTAGAGTCTAAACATGTGACTGTTTCACGTTACATTGGTTTTCAGATCTGGTGAATGCTTTAAGCTTCCCACTTCCTTCTTCAGGACATTAAGTAAAGTTCTAGAGCTATCCAAAATCTTCATGTAAGCAGCTTCAGTTTCAGCAAGTATTTTATCAAGCTCATCCCGTGAAGCCACTTTTTGCGCCAGGTTTTCACATACACATTCCAGCTGTTCACTGAGGACTTGGATTTCATGCTGGAGTTTATTTTTTTCCTCTTCTGCTTGCTGGATTTGTTTGTTCAGTTTTTCTTTTTGCAGACATAAATCTTCAATGCATTTCACAAGTTCATTATTGTAACCCTGAAGAACGGCTCCCTGCTGAGTCATCCTCCACTCACTCTCTGAAGTCCCCTTTCAGCAACGGCCTTCTGCACTCCAGTTAAAGGAGAACAAACAAACAAACAGGAAAAAAAATTGTAAGACTGTTACCGTGAATAATGCTTCACTAGCACAGATGGAGCCACGGGGCATGGTTCTCTATTCAAGGTTAACATGCGCACTCTGAGATGTGCCACATCTCTTCCGTTTTCAGGAGAGGCACAGGGCAAAATTTGGCATCTGCTCTTAAACCTTTACTGAAAACTGCTGGCTCCTATGACGCTGTCATAGCAATGGTAGCAAAGTATTTATGATATGTTTTACAATACTTTTATACAATCCTGAATATAGGATGCTTTGTACCTCGAACTTTGAGGGCCTGGTCAGAAATGAGCAAGAATTACAGAATCACGGAATTCTTAGGGTTGGAAGGGACCTCTGGAGAATCACCCAGTCCAACCCCCTTGCAAAGCAGGATCACCTAGAGCAGGTGAGACAGGAACGCATCTAAGAGGGTTTTGAATGTCTCCACAGAGGGAGGCTCCACGCCCTTCCCGGGCAGCCTATTCCAGTGCTTTTCCACCCTCAACACGAGGAAGTTCTTCCTCATGCTGAGATAAACTTACTGTGTTTTAGTTTATAGCCATCGCTTCTCGTCCTGCCACCGGGCACCACCCTGAGAGGCTCAGCAGGCACCGTCAACAGCGGGGAATCTTCCCGACACACCGAGCGCCCGGAGCTCCCCGAACACTGGGGTGACCCGGAACGCCTGTGCCGAAGCCACTACGAGCCCCTCGCCCGCCGCTCACATCTCCCAAGGACACACCGGAGCTAAGGCCCGATCCGCGCGGCCGCCGCCTCAGGGACATTTTAACACCCTCCTCGCCGCCGAGCGCGGCCCCGCGGAACACACGCCGCACACAAAATGGCTCCTGCCTATACATCGAGTGCCCGGGCGGAAGGGGAGGAGGGGGTAGGTAAGAGGAGACCTTCCTATTCCTATCTCTCCCCACCCCCGTCCCCCCCCAATTCCCTCTGTTGCCCCCACCTGGCTGGCAGGATGGCGATTCGTCCCCACCGAGGGAGCGGCTCTGCCACCGAGGCCGCGCTGCCCTCGGCCAACCGGCCCCGTGCGCCCGCCAACGGCCGCGCCGGCCCGTGAGGGGTCACGGAAATACCCGAACGATTCCGAACGCGGCGCCGCCCTAACGGCCGTGCGGAAACGTCTCTCCGGAAAACCGCGATGTTTTCCGAAGACAGGTAGCGCTCGGGAGAGTGGGCCGAGGCGGGAGGGGCAGGGAGGGCTGAGCGTTACGGAAGGAGCCGATGTTTGCCGAAGGGAGGGACTGAAGGGCGTCGTGCTCGGCGGAGGCAGCCGATGTTTGCCGAAGGGAGGGACTGAGGGGCGTCGTGCTCGGCGGAGGCAGCCGATGTTTACCGAAGGCAGAGTCGCCCGAGAGCAAAGGGGACAGAGGGGACGGAGCGCGTCGGAAAGAGCCGGAAAGAGCCGACGTTGACCGAGCGCGGCGTCGCCCGAGTTCCCCGGATGTAGTTGGAGCGGCGGCGGCGGGCGCGGCGGGGGGAGGCGGTGGCCGAGTCGGTGCTCCCGGTGTGTCTCAGCGCGCGCGGGGCCGAGCTGCCGGCGTCTCCCCTCTCGAGGAGATGGGCCCGTGAGCGCCGCTCCAGCCGAGCTGCCCGAGCCGCCCCCTTCCCCCGCCCCTGGCCCCGGAGCGCTGCCGNNCGGGGTCGCGGGGCGGGGAGGCGGCGGCGGCCCTGGCGCAGGGAACGGGGCCCCGATGCTCGGCCGAGGCCTGCGGAGCCGGGGCGAGCCGGAGCGGCCTAGTGCGACCCGTGCGGGGCTCGGGCCCGGGAGTCGGGGAGGGTGCGAGGGGCGGTAGAGGGAGCCGGGGTTACCTACGGTGGAGTGGAGACCCAGAGGAGGTGAATGTTTTTCTTGTAAAAACAAAAGGAGTTCTGTTCTTCCACGCCCCCACCCCCTCCTCAAAGTCCTTTCTTCTCCCCAAAACTGGTGCTGTGGGCTGTAACCTGAGCAGGGCACGGGTTTAGACCCTGACCAACTTGGGGTTGTGAGTGAGGCTTAATTTCTGCAGTTGCCAGCTGCTAGGCATGTTCAGAAACAATCAAATCCTTGAGGTACCGACAACAGCCTCAATTTCTGTAAGGTGGATACTGTACTTCTTTGCTGTGTCTACTGAAAAAACCCAATTGTCGAGGTTTGACTCTGTGGAAAGCCGTATGTTATGATAATGCTCTCTTCTAGGCCCTGAATTGAACTGTTTTACTGCATTTCTGTGTATTTGAATCACTGAAGTGCAGTATGGCAGTCCAAGGCAGCTGTCAGTGACAGTTCGTGTAAATGTAAACACCTGCCTTCAGGAGTTCACGCTGCAGAACCAGCAGGTCAAAGTGAGGCAGAACATTTTAATTTTTAGTAAAGACTTCAGAATGAGTTGTCACATTACATGTTTTGGCCCCCTAAAATTTTTTTTTTTTTAATTACATCTGTTACAGGGATGTTAGTACTGAAAAAAACATCACCCAAGTTCAAGGTAATGGTGAAATGGAATGGTGTTTACTAGAATATGGAGGACGTATTCAAGGTTTACACTGATTCAGTGTAACTTTAAGTTTGTATTCCTAATAACAAGTGGAGACTTGTTCTTGTCCCAGAGGTGTGAAAGAACTGTGGCCAATTTACTGCAGAAAGTGTGTAGTGTATCAGTGAAAAGAGAGAGAAACTAGGTTCTTCTTAACAGCAAGTATTACATTGGATGTAATAGTGGGAGAAAGTGGTTTGGGTTCTAATTACGGAACTTGTTGCTTTAATGTAGGTAATTAAAACTGGAAAGATTAATGCTGATTTTTTTTAATTGGAAATTAAAATTAATTAACTTTGAAAAGTGCTTTTGAAAGAGAAGAAAAAATGCCGAAATTTCATTTCTAATGTGAATGCCTGTGTTCTTGTGATCTGTTACAGGCTCTTAAGTACTCATCCAAGAGTCACCCCAGTGGTGGTGATCACCGTCATGACAAGATGCGAGACACCACAGATCCTTCACCACCAAATAAAATGCTGCGGCGCTCTGACAGCCCTGAAAACAAATACGGTGACAACACAGGGCACAGTAAAGCAAAAAGTGTGCATACTCACAGAGTTAGAGAGAGGGATGGTGGTGAGTTATCTTTAACAAACTTTTACTTAAACAATCGCTAATTTCTCATTAAAATTAGCCATTATCACTCAGGTGATGTCTTACACTAAATGTGCCTTGTACTCTACTAGGGAGACTGCAGTGAACACAAAATGTGAATTTACTTGGAAGCAATTGTTTAGGCACTGTAACACCTATTAATTCACTGTGTTTTACAGGTGTGCTAGTTTTCCTTATAGCCCCAAAGATTAAATAAACCCTTTTTTTTTTAACTAGTATTTAACTAGTATGTCTCATTTATTTTAGACATACTACAATATTTGATAACATGAAATAGTTTTCTGGATTTTTCATTAGCAATATGGTCTGTTTTGGATCCTTTTTATAACTTTGTGTATTGTGGTGCTGTACTGTGTAGGTACATGCTCCATAGACTAAACCCCATCAGAAATGAAAAAAGCTTCTTTGTATTTAGCTGCTATGTAGAGCTGTCAATAATCGGAAGATGATAATCAAAGGTAGCACATCCTAGAGCCTTTCTTGACAGGAGCTTCAAAAAGTGTGTTTACAGTCAAGTCAGCCTCCTGTGTTTTTACAGGTTTATAAACAGTAGTAATATCCCCAGTATTTTTTAACTGATCTTGTTTTTGTATCCCTGCTTCCTAGAAAAAGTACGATTTCACAGGTAATAAACAGTGTTAAGGTAACAAACAGCCAGAGTTTAGAACATTGCAGTTACTGTCTGAATTTGGAAAAGCGTTTTTCTGTTTTGTTACTTGGTCCTTGTGTCAAGTTACAAAGTGAAGTATTCAAGTAGAGAATTTGGAGCTTTAAATCAGTGCTTTTTTGTTCTGTATAAAGCTAACAAATTCTAATGTACATATATATTTATTGCTGCACTACTTTTATGTGATATAATAGTTACAGTAAAATAAAGGAAGTGTCTTTCAAGTACCTTTTTAGGAAATACTAGTTCCACACCACAAATGTGGTCGTGGTACCCAATTGTTCTTATAAATCCTATTTGTTTTTCCTTCTTTGACTTAATGCAAAGGCTCTGTAGACCACTGGTAATGTCATAGAAGTGTGTAGATGGATTAAAAAACATGCCTCTTTTGTTAGTACACTGATTTTCATTGTATCGGATCACAATTGAAAGTGTAGTAATCTAAGAATTAAATGCACGCACATTGCCCATATGCTGCTATTCTGTACTACTTCTCGGGATACAGAGGTGTCTTCTTTTATTTCCTGTTCACCTGTCCAAAGATACTAGTCCTACATAATCTTGCAATTCTACTTACTTTTGCTATAGTTGGTGATTTTTTTCTGCTTCAACAGAGCTACACTTAGTGGAATTATGCATGTATGAAAACATCTGGAGGGTGAGGCTCTATGTGGGGAGTGCATTTGCTTATTTGTGTGTTGGAAGTATTGTAATATAGGAAAGACATTCTGAAGTTCTTACAGAGTCCAGCTGGATTTAATAGTTGGGGAATGGTCTGAAACATGTATGCATACAGTAAGGATGAAGGAAAACGAATTATTTGTAGTTTTGTAAATGGAAGGAACACCATCCCACTGTACCTTCTCCTGGTTAAGACAGTGGAAAGTTTCATTTAGTCTGATCTAAAAGCAGACGTTTGCACATCATGTGTTAACAGACTGGAAGAAGGAAGTAGTCTTCAACAGTCTGAGGGAAATTACTAATTTTAAAAGTTGAACATTTGTACTATTTAATGTAAATCAGTGATTTTTTGTGTGTGTGTGTCGTTAGTAAGGTTAGTTTGGCCGCAGTTTCACCTTTGTAAAATAATTCAGAACAACCAAAGTTATGTTAAATCTTGTGTACTGTACCTAGTAAACCACAGTTAAGCAGATTTGACAGAAGGATATCAGTTTGTCTTTGATGTACTGAATATTTCTGTTAGTATGAATTGAAGGTAGGTGTTAGAATATAGGTGAAACGGACATATGCATATTGCTAATATGCAAAGGACATAATAAAATAATTTACTGTGTTCTATGTCTATTGAATTATACTGAAGAGCTGCTATTGCCATAGTATTCCCTTAGTTTTGCAATTAGGGACATACAGAGAAAAAAGAAATTACAAAAGTGCTAATATTTTTCATCTGAGCCTTAATATGACTGAAGAGTATTAATTGGCTTTGATACTACTGTAATTGTCTGTCTTGTTTTCTTTTTACATTCTTCAGAGAGGAGGAAAGAAGTTGGGTTAATTTTTTTAATTGCTGTGCTTTATTTTAAAATTGGTGCTGCTTGATTTGAAACTCCTACAGGTATTACTGCCTTCCTGTGATCTAGCTGACCTTAACAAAGCAAATCTCATTAAAACATCTCTAGTATTTATTTTCCAAAACTGAATTGAAGTCCCAAACAAACAATCTCTTCTTCTCTCCTACCTCAGAAAACAAAATAGGACATAAATCTGGAGTATTACTACTGAACATAAAGCCGATTTAACCTGATCTCTCCCTCTCAACTCAATGTTTGGAAAGAACTCCTGTACATCTCTTAGTAATTTTAGCTCTGAAGTGAAACAGGAAGATTCAGTGGTGTAGCACGCTGATTTAGTCATGACTGGTTCATGTCTTTGTGGTAAATGCAGAATGTCATTTAAATGTCATTTCAAGATTTAAGTGTACACATTTAAAATATAAGGGCAGGAATTGACTAAAAACTAATTGCTCAAAAATGGTAGAACTACCTCCTATTAATATCTTATAGTACGTGTATAAAGGTATTTTTTGTAACAGCTTATTTTTGTAGTATTCATGGCAGGATCTTCTGTAGAATTGTAATCCATGGTAAGAAATTCAGTTAAGGTTTTAGAATGTGTTACGGGTAAGCCCTCCATACTGATACAGTGCAAACAAAGCATTTTTCAAAGTTGCTTACTGCATGGTTTCTGTGGAAAGACACTGTGTACAGAGACAGTCGTTCTCTGGAGAGAGACTTCCAAGTTTACCTTGGACTAAACACGATGGAGTAATTGCAAGTTTTTGTCACATCCCTGGTTTCTTAAGAGTACTTGTACATTCAGCATATAAAAAAACTGCCTTAACTTTGTTCTTGCTTTCGGGTCCCTGTGCATGGGGACATTGTCTCTGTGTGCAAGTGTTTAAAACAATAATGAACAGCTTCCCCCCCTCAGTGCATCTCTTAGTTTTAGGTCAGCTGCTATAGGCAAGTGTGGGGTTTGAAGAGATTAGGGGGTCTTATGAGACCAACTCGAGTGTGAAGTTTCTTAACAGTAGCAAATAGGGACTTAAAGCCAGCATTGTTTATGGGAAATAGAACTATGAAGGGCTTTGTAGATTTGGAAAAATGTTTCCATTAAAGAAAAAGGGAAATACAAAGGTTTGAGGGCTCTCATGCTTGAGGATGGAAGGCTGTTGTAGGTCTTTTTAAATGCATGAGTGACGTGATGCTGGTGTACAGGAAGGAAAATAAAGAGGCCAGATAAGTAGGGTAGCTTTGGGAATAATGAAAGGGACTTATATAGATATATATATATATNGGAAAAACTGCTTCTCTCATATTTGAGATGGAAAATCTAATCTGCTGGGCTACAGGAAGGAAAATAAAGAGGCCAGATAAGTAGGGTAGCTTTGGGAATAATGAAAGGGACTTATATAGATATATATATATATATATATAATTTAAGAGCAAAGATGCAACTCTTGGTAAAAAAAGGGTAAAGGGTGTTTCTACTTAACTGTATGGAGCAGGATGATCCACTGAGGTACACAGGGGAACTTTATGCAGAAAATGTTAGTTCAGTTAAGCCACCTATACTCAGTTGTTTTTTATTATGAAGAAAATACTGCATGTTTCACTACATTTATGTTTAAGAGACTTTGAAACTTTGCTTCATGCCATAATCTTACTGAACTGCTTAAAATAACAACTGGAGAGTGTAAATGTACATAGCATGAAATCTTTTGCTGAATTGTGTGCTATTGTGCAGTGTAGGCTATTTTAATGAAATTTGATTATAACTTGTGATATTTAAATCCCAAAGTATAACTGAAGCTTTGTGACTGTTTCTTTTGCACGTGGGTTTTTTTTTTTTTTTTTAATTGGCAATTAAGAACACTTGTCGGTGACCACTGTTACTGACTAGTACAGTTCCTGGATTAAAAATCCTACTGCTATTAGAGGCTAAGTGAAATGTTTTAAATAATGAATTCCCATTTTTGTTCAAAGCGCTCGTGGGAGCTTCTGCGATTCTGTGTTGGCTTTGTTTCCACTGGTTCCTGAAGGAGTTCGGAGTCCTCACAGCAAACAGCTCTACACAGAGAACTGTGTTAGGTTCCTGTTTTAGCAGCCCTGGCAGTGGAGGGGAACTGCTGATTAAATTAGTGGGACCACTGACCACTGAAATAAACAGTGAGCAGGGGGGATGCTGGGGCAGCTACAAGAGAATGGAAGATGCTCGGGCAATGGGCCTTGCAAAGAGGAATTGCAGGATAGGTGGAAAGAGGATGTCTGAGAGCAATGGACACAGCAAAAGGTTCAAGAAGAAGCTGCAGTGGATCCTGTCTATGCAGGTAGTGTTAACTGCTGTTGATGTTAAAACAATTCTTCATTACTGTGAAAACCATTTCCTCGCTGTAACAGTATGGGCAGTGCTGGGATGGGAGAAGTCTGATCACAAAGGAGAGCGAGCTCTCCATGAAACATGCTTTGAATACTCCTCAACAGCCAAGTTTGGATTTAGTGAATTGCTTCACTATTCCTTGAATTTTGGCTTTTTGGATGGCTTTAAAGGAGGTAGGGGTTGGTGGCTGGTTTGTGTTTTAAGAAAAATAGAATTGCTTCCAGGATCATTCACCTTTTAGAAGCTTTTCTCTGGATTTAAAACAAAAAATGGGGAAAAGTTTCCATTTTCTAATACTTATAAAAGCTTTCTTTTAAGTGTTAGTAGTTCCACTGCCTTCAGACAGGATTTTAAGTTTGCTTTCAAGTTCAGAGCTTCTAGATAGAAAGTAGCTTTCCACTTAGTTTGCACTTATTTTTTCCAGTGGATTTGGCAATATTTTTGAGTTGAGTTTTTGCTGGATCAGTTGGATAACTATTCTTTTGTGTTACTCTGTTGTGAGGATCTCTAGTAGAAAAGAAATTGAAAAGTATGTGCTCACAGAATCACAGTAAAAGATACAACTTGTGTTTGTACTTTTTAAATTTGGAGATTTAGAATGTTAATTCTGAAAATTGCTTTTGAGAAGTACCTGCAAATCTTGCTTTTAACTAGCACAGAATGGAAGATATAAACCCCTAATTTTATATTATTGATGTTAGGTAAGAATCGTGGTATTAATATGATGGCATTAAATGCTAAGTCTTTATTAATGTAGATGGATGGAGTCCTCTGTTTCTCTTAATGAGGTTCAAGTATCTGGTGTAGGTTGCCAGAGTGAAGATGTATTAGTGGGAGACTTGATCTGCAATGAAGGCTGCATCAAATGTTAATAAGCAGTGCTGTTTTTTTTTAACCTGTTGATGCAGCTGCTTCCCAAACTCTATTGCTATTAGGACTTTGACACTGGGAATTCTCACTTATGTTTTTACATTCTTTTATTTGTCAGAGTATAGAATTCAGATCTGTAAATAGTTCCTCTGAAGGTTTCCATTTTTAGTTGTTCTGTTTAAGTAAATATATATCTTAGTTTTAAGAATTCATTGGATTGGAAATGTAATATGTTCAAGTCAGTCTGCCTGCTAGACCTGGTAAGGTTTTGTAAGTAAGCATATTCTACATTTTGGAAAAGAGAAAATAACTGACTATATATAAGATGTGGTGAATTTGCTTGTCTTTGGTACTTAAGCTAATCGTAAGGGAATGATTTTTACTTAGCATCATGCTTTAACGTATGCTACTTGCCTCTGACTTTACAGAAATGGAATATACAGTTCACTAAACTTGTACTTCTGGGTTGCTTTTCTGAAGATGAAGTAATGAAAACTATTTGTTTCTGATGACCTGCCTGCTACTAGGCTGTAGTCAAGATAGCAATTTGTAAATTATGCAGTAGTTTTTTACTGGGATTGCTCTGCATTCCCCAATGGCCCCCGATTAGAATTCTTCCTTAACCATGTTTTGGGACATGGCTGGTTTCTAAGAAAAAACCTGTTTATTGACACTTTACATTTGTTTTCCTGGCCATTTCTACCTATTCAGTGTAAAGTGTTCAGTAAGCAAGTATCACTGAAGCTGTGCAGAACTTGGAAGAGAATGCTCTGCCTCTGTTTTGGCTGAGAGGGAAGGTGATGCTGTAATAACTTTACTGTGAATAATAGTAATTTAATGGCACCGAACTTGCAGTGGTAACTGCATTTGTTTACAAAGTCAGGCTTTTATGCAATTTCACAGGCATTTCCAGGGAAAAACCTCTCACTGTACAGACGTCATTCCCTATGTAGCTCTTGAGTAAGGAAAAAAATGGTACTGGCAGTGAAAGGCAGTTCTTAACACTAATGCTTACATTTTGTCAGTAGTTTGTTGCAGGGTAAAAATGAATCCTTTCTGGAAGTAAGTATAGCACTTAAGAAGAAGAAGAAGTGTTTCTTTATACTCGGGGTAAGATAATGACAGTTTTTCTGTTTTCCCTTGAATTCTAAAAGGGTCACCAGGCTTACTCGTACCTCACTGCAGGTGTCCCCTGCTGTAACTTCAGTATTAGAAGATTCTGTTTCCTTGAAGACCTTAAACAGACTTCCTAACTTATAATAATAAAGCTACCCTAAAAATTATTTAAGTCCACTACCTATTCCTTTATCCCAGTGATATTTGCTAGTAGTGTAAGAATGCTTTTTATATCTGTGTTTTTACTGTTCTACTCTGTTCTGCAGCTTTGCTTTCCTACTAAACTAGTGTGGGTTTCCATTTGATAGCATTAACCTTATCATACAGGGAATTCATGTCTGGATTTTGTCATGAACCTGTATCCCTTCAGTACTTCAGTCTGTTAAAGAAATACTACCATGGCACTTGGGGGTTACCAAATTTTTCCTGAATATTATATCGCTTTCCTGAAATCAGAGCTTTCTGCCTGCATTTGTATGTACAGGGAGTAATCTCAGAATTATAATGTAGGTTAAAATTTTTATTTATTGACATTTTTGTCAGAAGTGTTGTTTTGTGAAACAGTATTTTGAAATTCATTAATGTAGCAAGTGGAAGGTCTATGGCAATGGATATTTAGGGAACAAAATTGGATCAATATCTGAAGTGTAAGCTTCTAAAACAAACTGCTCATTCTGTAAACTTAAACACTTTCTAAATTATTCAAAGACATCTCTTGAATGTGATATTCACCTAGTTTCCTACTCCAGAAATTTTAAAAAGATAGTGAAATAGCCTTGAATTCTCTTACATAGACTTTTGCACCCCTTCTTTTCCTCTTGGGCAGTGTCTCTCTTTTTCTCCCTACTTTCAAGCTTGTGAAGTGAGATGTGTGTTCTAAGGCACAGATTGTGCTTGCCTGTTGACTGGAAGTAGGGAATACTGTGCAAGAATAGTCACAGAATGGGTCAGGTTGGAAGGGGCCGCAGTGGGTCTGGTCCAAACTCCTTGCTCAAGCAGGGTCATCCCAGAGCACATGGCACAGGTTTGTGTCCAGATGGTTCTTGGATCTCTCCAGTGAGGGAGACTCCACAACCTCCGTGGGCAACCTGTTCCAGTGCTTGGTCAAATAAATGAGCAGTAAAGAAGTTCTCCATCATACTCAGGTGGAGCTTCTGTGCCTCAGTTTCTGCCCATTGCTTCTTGACCTGTTGTTTGGCACTAAGAAGAGCCTGGACAGATCCTCTGACACCCCCCATTCAGACACTTAAAGACAGTGATAAGGGTTCCTCTTGCTGTGTCCAGTTGGAAAGTCTGTCCCCCAGGTGACTGGAAAGGGAGATAAATTTTTGAGCAGATGACTGACAAGAGACTTCGCTCTTTTTACCAGATGGGTTAAGATATGTTAAGCTTTTGTGGCCTTAACTTACGTTTCCATGCATGCAGCAATGTTACCTTGTGTTTGAAATTAATGGAAAAGTAGGCCTAGAGACCTGTGATTAGGCCCCGTAGGACTCTGCAATAATTATCTGGGCCTTACTGTGACTATTGTTACAGAGCAGAGTTGCAAAGGAACAGTCTGTCGAAGTTAAATGTAGTTTTTTCTGTTGCAGTGTTAAAATATTACTTGTTTTGTTTCTACAGCAGCAATGTAATAAAAAATGATGATACCCTCCTTTTGTCATCAGTCAAAAAAAGAGATGTAAAGCAGTATTCAAGTATTTCATGACAAGGAAAAGGCAGCCAGAAATATGAACAAATAGTGTCCACAGCTAAATGAGCTAAATTCCCTGTGTCTAAGGGGCAGCAGAAATCTTCAAAAGGTTTTTTTTTGGTCTAAACTTTTGTCATTACTTTTCTGATACTTGGGAACTAATTTCTCTGACCCTCTGTGTATATTTAGGCATGTCAGTCTTTCTGAACTTACTTTTATGAAGAAGATTTACAGTTCCATCCCAGTTACACAGATTAGTTCCTCTACCTTGGTTTCCCAGATTTCTTAAGTACTGTGCTTTTTTAGTGTCTCTCCAAAGCAACAGTCTTCCTCAGTGTTTTTCTAGGTTTGTTACTAAGTTTGTTCGAGCAGCAGAGTTATCAATTATCCATGTCTATCAGTAGCAGACACAGGGAAAGGAAATTATGGTCTGTCCTGCTCATCTCGTATTTATGTTTCAAACATACCTGTTCACTCCCAAATGTAGAAAAACCACAAAGAATTTTTTTATTAAGTTATATAATAAATGATGCACATTTGTACAAAAACTCTGCAGTACAAGTTAGGTAATGTGCTCTACCTATTTTTTTTCTGCTGTGTTTATTTCACATAATTATGTTCTTCTGGATGCTGGTGTCTTCATACCAGCTGTGCCCCTTGAATAACGTAGGGAAGAGTTCAGATCTCATCTAGTTAAGTCGTTCGAGTAGATTCCTCATTCAGACACCTGCTGCTGACAGATTACCACAGACTTAATTTTATAAACTGTTCATTTGAAAGAATGCTATTTATGCTTGTTTTAATACAAGAAATAGTATGATCCTCTTCAAATTCAAGTAGTGTAAAGTTCACCTCTTACTGGCTACACGCTGTCTATAGTAATGATTATAGTTTTTGTATAGTCCTTTTGAGAGTGTTTACTTAACTAGGGAAATAAAATGAGACACTCAGGCAATCAAACAATTGTAAAATAGATTTTGAGTTTATAAATGTAACTGGTAGCTTTTGCTAAGAGGCTTATTTTATAGTAAGGTAGTTAGTTCCAGGAAAGACCAGTTGAATTTTATGTATATATTTAAGAATAACTTAATGGGAAGAAGGATGAATTGTCTTGTCACCCATTGTGCTTTAGGTGCTTGAAAGCCCTGTTGCACAATATCTTTGTTAAGCTGAGCTAAGCTTTGTTAAGCTGAGCTGGGCCAGCCTGAAATAAAGCTGCGAATCCATTTTTTTTTTTAAACCACAACACTATATATATTAATTCTTAGGTCAGTCCTTGATTGCCATCTTTGCTTCCACCCTGAGCTGTGGACCAGCATTCCTTTACTAGTGAAGTATTTCTGTGTGACAGAAATTAATTTGACTTGCCTTTTTTTTTTTTTTTAGTGTTAATAGCATCTCTTCTTTGCAAAAACAATTCCCATTTGAAAAAAGATAAGCATGAAATTAAAATTATACTTGTTGCGTGGTAATAAGTACACAGGCATAGTATGTCCAGAACTGAAAATGTATTTTGTCTAAACGTAATGATTTCTCAAGTTATGGAAAAGTTTAATGGCCAATTGCTTGCTTTTAATACCAAATATTTTCAAGTTAGCTTGCTCATTTGTGGTGAAAAAATAACATGTCCAGGAAAAAAAGAATAATCTTTCTGAAAACAAGTATTCCAGAATTCTGTATAGGCAGATCAGTCAATATCTGAATTTTAGGAGAAATAATGCTTTCGCTGTTTTGCTGAGACATGGACATTGCTGTAGTCTTAGAAGGAAGGAAAGTTCTCTTCAAATAACAAATATTAGTAGCACTCAAGGAACGATCTGGTATTGAAGTGGAGGTTGGTTCTTCTATTGTAATTGATGTATCTTGAGATACAAATTTGAGATAATCTGACTTAAGAGTTACTATTTTTAAGACACATTTAAGAAGGGAGATATACAGTGCCTTTTTTCTTGCCTTATTTTAATGTGGTTACACATTGATTTTGCCACAGCCTTCTTATTAAGGGTGTGTGTTACTTCAGTGTGTGACTAACCTCGTTGCAGGATTGCCCTTATGTTTTATAACAGAGACTCCCTATTTTTAGTATTTCTACAATGCCACGTACTTGTTGAATTGCTGATTCGGAATGGTACACGCTCAGTTGAGATGAAGGAAACTTAAGATGGGATGAAGGTTGCAAGCAGTTGTCACTGCGTGGCACTACCTATGTTCATAAAAGCCTGTGACTTCACCTTACTTATTCTAAGCCTAGTAATGGAAACATTCAATGCAAGTTCTTTGTAAGTAATACTACATTCATAGGGTCTTCTGTTTAAACTTGTTTGTCCTTAAGAAGCTATCCTCAAAACTCAAAAGAAATTTGAGAGTTGCTTGGCCTTGTTCTTAATTAGCTTTAATTTTGCTCAGTGGATTTTGTAAGGGGGATTAAGTTGTCATATCTTACTTAATTGTTTGGAGCTTCTGAGTGGGAGTACTAATTTGGTGCTGTGAATACACAGAAAAAGAGGAAATGGTCTCAGCTGCGTTTGAGCAACTGCTTTTTTTCTCCCTTGTATGCAGAAATTGTTTTGCATGACCCCTGATTTTATTCAAACTACTGTTTGTGATGACTGGGTTATGGTGTGTCAGTCTTTCACACTGTTACTTTGCTGTTTGTAATCTTAAAATACTGAAATGTCCAGTTTTTATAAAGTGCATTTGAGTAACACCCATCTGAGGTGTTTGTTGATAAACATCAGTGGTTCTTCCAATGTTTTATGTTCTTTGAGAAGCTCCTTGAATGAAAAGTAAAATTTATGATGCTGCTCCCTCCCCCTCCTGCAATGTTAAGGGAATTGTTTATCATTTTAGTATTCCTTGAGCCTGATTTTTATGGAGCATTTGAGTATGTGCCTGTTGCCCCAGATGACTAATATATTTTTAGAAACGTCTTGAGTTCTCTAGTTTTTATTGGCTTTTGAGAGGAAAAAACTTTTAAATTTGGAATTATCTACTGACAATGAATGTGTATCAGTAATTACAGAAATAGTGATTCAAGTCTTCTGCTTCCTCTTAGTTGAGTTTTGTGGAAGCGTTGTTGCTGGAGGTAGGGGAGTGTATTGTGGTGTTGTTAGACTTCCATCACTGAGCTCCGCTCTCTGAGTGCTGTGTTACGGTGTGTTCAGGGGAGGGGCGTTCGCGTTTCATGGTGTGCTGCTGTGGAGGGCTTAGGACGGAAATTCAGGCTATTGCCCGTTTGCTGTGCTCATCCATGTGGAGTTCAGATAATATGGTCACTAGTTTGCGGTAAGGATTCTAGCTGTCAGTTTAACACATCTGTTTTTGCGTGTCATAATAATTAAAAAGTCTCCTTTGCTGCTACTTGAGGTCAGAAGAACCTCTCTTGAGCTGTCTCTGACCCTGTGTTAGAGATGTAAATGTTCTATGAGCTACAGTTCAGAGTGGAGGCAGAGTTTGGCTTTATTCTCAACTTACCTCCTTTCTTTTTAGAGCAGTGTCCCACTCCTTAGTACAGATGTGGTAATGTTAATTAGTGTTGCAAACTTAAAAATACTTTAAACTGTCGTTAGTGATGTTTAACAAGGAGTTTGTTTTTTTTTATTAAATGGACTGAAATTTCCTGGTGTCGTGAGCCAGAGAGTTGAGTATGACTCTGTGCTGCTTAAATTCATGGTACTTACTCACATTTTCCATGGGTAAAACTGCTTAAGCTGCTTTTTTCAAGTCGACTGATCTCAAATGAAGTGGGTGTCTTCGTAGATGGTCAGCAGTATTGAGGATGTTGCTAGCATTTTTTTATTTTATTAGGTGACCTGAACTAAGATGTCCTCAAGAAAGGAAATAGGAAGTGTTAATATGAAGAACTTGTCTACCGGTAGTTTTTAATTTCACGTAAATCCATTTTGTAGATTATAATTTGTTTAATCTCCTTTAGTAACCTTTGAGTCCTACCAGAAATGTTTAGAAGATGGTTGGAATTTGCCTTAATTATTGAGAAACAGGCAAATTCTTTTAAATTACACTGTTTACCCCACTTCAAAGTAAAGAATAAACATCTTTATGAATGATGGTAAAATTATTTGTCCAGTCTTTATTATTATTTCAATAATTGAAGTATCAAGGAAACTGACAGTATTCTGCTTGGTTTTTTTTGAAGAAGAAAGTTGGTGGGAATTTGGTCTAGAGTGTGCTGAAAATCCAATTTTCATCCCTTAGGCTTTTTTCAGCTCTATGATGTGACATTTGAGTACTGGATGATACAGTAACTCACCGCATTCAGTGGACCTTGTTAGTGAACCTGATAATTATCAAAGTTGTGTCTTAAGTTGAAAAGTGATTTCTCATTGCTACTGGGAGGTGGACTGAGGGGAGAAAGAAAACAACCCCAAAATTACTTAATTATTAAGCTGTAGCTGTAACAAGGAAAGGAGCAAATGAGAGGATGGTTGGTCAAAAATAAGTTTATCTGCCGTATCAGTGAGGACAACCCAAGCTGTGTTACTTGTTTAGGCTGAAGTACAACCCTAGGAAAACAGTCTGCCTGTTAGCTGCTGGAGTAGTAAATCCCTGAATTGTTATTTGAAAACTCAGCCTGAATTTAGTTTGAGGCATTTTATTACCTTTTGCTGTCCTTTTTGATGGGCAGGAATAACTTGGTGTTCTTTCTAGAGCAGCTTGTCTGCCCTAAAATTAAGCTTCGGTTTCTGAAATCAGTTGAGTAGAACTAATTAAAAATAAAAATGTAAGCAGAAAAGAGCAAATTAAATTTACAGTACACTATGGAATGTGTAAGATTTAACTTTATCTTTTTAATAACCAGTAATGCCTTGGCATTTGCTGAGTATTGCATTAGTAAAACAATACGAGTCCTTGACTTTCATTAGTTTACTGCTCCTGACTTTTCCTTCTCAAGGTGTCATTTTCTTACTACCATTTTAGAAGAAAAATTCTATTATGAATAAAACAATATGTTTACAGTATCATTTTCATCCATTATTGGTTTGTTTGTGCCTCTCCATGTACATATGACTCCTGGTCTGCTTACAGCAATGTTTTTTGTCTTACGTCCATGAATGGTAACTTGGAGGAAAAGAGAACTTCTTTACATTGGGATGATTACCCTGTGAATTTGATATTGCAAAACAGTACAGACTTTGCTGTCCTGGAGTGGCAGTGTAGCAGGAGAGAAGGATAGGGAATTAAATAAAACTTTGTAAGTTTTTTTGCTCAATAGAGCTATTTGTTGACTGCTATAAAACATTTATTTGGGAGAGCATGATGAGTATGCAGTTGGGCAGTACATTGATCAGGCAAGATTTTCTTTTGGCAGAGCATTGAGCATTCAAATTTGTAGGTTATGAATTTCTGGGAAATGTTACTTCACAGTTGGTGTATTCTCTGAGGCCACTGCTCTGCTAGGAAAATTGCAAGTTTTTATGCTTTTGGTTGCGTATGGAAGGCAGCCATGTTTATTTCAATACAGCAGGCCACATAAAAATGCAGTGAAGAAAAATTGTTTTGTCTTGCTACTTTTACATTTGGCAAATCAAAGTGGCCATGATAGGCTGTTCTGTTACTGCTGGCATGTTGCGTATTGTGTTTCTATTGTGTTGCCTTATTTCCTCCCATATGCAGTACTTAAGAAAGTGTTCTGTACAAAGATTTGCACTGAAGTAACAAAGCCAGTTGAAACGCACTTTAGACATTTTAATTTAGGCTTATGCTAGATAAATTTCTATCTTTTTCACTGTTTGAAGTAGTCTTCCTAATTAGTTATCTCCATAAAATATCACCACCATAAACTATCTTCCTGTTAAGTTTTCTCTGTTAACAACCAATTAGTATCTGTCACTTGGGCAGTATTTGTTCTTCTGAGGAAGTTCAGGTTCTGATATTGTCTCTAGTTTAATGAATTTGATTGCGTGTTACTAGAGAGGTGGAACATAGAGTCATAGGACAGTATGTATGGAGTTGTCACAAATGTAATGACCTTGCTTTTCTGCTGCCCAGTGTTTCTTTCCACATGCCTGTTATGTGGGCACAGAAACGGTGACTCTCCTAGAGCCCTTCCTGAACCCCAGTTCCCTCTCGAGGAACTGAAGGGGCAGACTGTCTTTGAGTTCCAGCTGATGAGCCCTTGTAAACTTCCTTTATTTTATATCTACACTGACGTTTTTTATTGTGGACAAAATGAGAGGATATTAACTAGGTATTTTTCTGGCTGAAAAGAAAACATAAATGCTCTATCAGTGGTGAACTGTGTAAAGCTAACTGTCATGTGGTGCAACAGCATATATACTGCAACTCTAATGTCTCTGTTCCAAGTTCTGCATTTCAGTTGGAGATTTTATTATTATGATACTGTGCAATGTTATGAACCAAAAAGAGTAAATTAGGCTAAGATACTTGGATACCAGAGGATGGTGGGGGATGCACAGTCGTGTATTTGATTATTCTAATCAAGTGGCAAGAAAGATTTTGTTAGGTGGTTTCAGATGGATGTTGTAATTGCCAGTGTAGGTGTATAGATTTTGCAAAGGAAAGAGTTTTGGCTTGGTCTTGAAAGATGGCAGGGGAGAAGGGAAACCAGGTGCTTTATTAGAGCAGTCTGGTCCTTAGTTAACTCAGAATTTGTACATTTTATAATTTGAGAAGTGAAGTGATGTTAATGGAGATGCTAATTAAATGTGGTTAATGGAGATGCTAATTAAATGTGGTAATTGCTAGAGAAAGTTGACTGTATTGTAAAATGGAGTATTCTTATTTCATCCTGTGTTAAATCTATTTTTCAAGTCCAGTGTAGTTTTGTTTTGAGCTCTTGTTGCAGTTCAAAGTGTCTTGGATTCAGCAGCTGGGATATGAAAGCAACTTACAAAAACATTAAAATGAGTCTTAGTGTGACAGAATCTCAAATCTGTAGTAGGCATTAAGCCAGTTTTGAATTGGTTCCCAGACCCTTGCTCTTTGTGCTTTCTGGTGATCTTCATGCATTAGTAAGGAAGATGTGATTGTTGTTGGAAAGACTCAGAGGTAGCTGTGATATTTTAACCTTGGCTATGACTTGTTCATCACTAGGGAAGACTTGCTCACATGGTTGCACCACTACAGTTTTATATAAGTGTAGTGCTGATGCCCTTCTTGGCCATCTTCAGGTTAGGAGTAGCTCTTTCCATCTTTAACTGCTTTCAAAATAATAATTAAACTGAGGAAACTCACTGTGTTTGTGCAGTAAATGTTTCCATGGGGAGTTCTGAAAGTGGAGTATTTATAACACAATATGAATTTCCCTATGGCATGTCAAAGATACGTATTAGAAATTGCTAAATCTGAAAATACGCTAATTAAGGAGTGTAAAAACAGGTCTTTGTTCCTCTTTCCTGAAGAAAGTTGAACTAGTAAGGAAGGTCTAACTGTAAGAGGAAAAGGTAAGAAGTGCCATGGGGAACTGTCTCGAGGGACAGTAGTGCCCTGCCTACCTTACCAGGCCTGTTTCTGGGGTATGGACTAGTCTTAGTGATCCTGTTCTCATCATCTGCTTTGCCAGGCGTGCATCTGGAGATGCAGAGCTGATTGCAAGTCACAGCCACCTTAAAATGGCTCAGGGTTAGGCTTTGCTAATGGTGAAGCCTAGCATTCAAGTGAGGGGAACCCCCCTTGTTTTTAGAGGTAGACCTCTGCTTGTGCGTTGCTTTCCGGCCTTTTAAACATCTTCAGCAACTTTCCCAGACAACCTGAGCTGGCACTGCTTGCTTGGCTGGGTTGCCAGATTCCTAGATGACTGCTGTGCATGGATTTAACCACATACTAAAACCTTGCTGCTTCAGTATGGAAAGGTAATTTGGTCATATGGTTGTCATGTTTACATACAGTCTTTAAGCCCTTAACTTGTGTGAGGTGCCTAAAATTCTTCTTTTCCGGAGTATCATCCGCTTTGGTCTTGGAAGCTTTCCAACAGCAAACAGCAGTTTAGCAGTACTTTTGTATGCTCATTCCTGAAGTTTGGGTATCGATCCAAACATAAAGTGGTATTATGTGTAAAATAGAACGGAGGTATGGGTGGTGAACCCACAGCTGTAATCACCCTGTGTAACTGTCCCAGGCACCGTTGGTACGTATTCATGGCTGGCCCTGTAAATGCCCACATCGCTTGTCCTGGTGGCTCGACGCGGTCGGCATTGCTGGAGCAGCCATGATCAGGTTTTATGCAGCTGAGGCCAGCTCAGGTGGGACAGGGTTCCTGATGGATGGAGCCTGTGGGTGGGCAGTCTGGGAGGACTGCAGCTCGACGCTGAAAGGCCCCGGGGCCCCTTCTGAAGGAACTGCTGCATAGTAGGTGTTTCTCTATCGGGACCAGCTGGAAGAGGGTGTGACTGCTGCAGCTGCTCAGATACTCCTGCAGAGCGCTTGGTGACTCAGTACTGGGGCTGGGCAGTGCGAAATTGGGGACATGCTGCTGAGCTGATAGACAATGTGGGGTTTGAAAGTCTGCACAGTGAATTTGAGGGATTTGTTTATGGCTGGATAGAATTGGCTTTACAATATTTTGTTGATGTAATAGGTATGTTGTGGCTCATTCTCATGTTTGGAAAATGCCTGTTAGATTACATTCACTGTGGTGGTGTATTTAGGCCACTACAGTATTTAAAAATCACCATGCACATCTTGAGCATGTTGAACAAAATACAGTGTTACTGCATCCATGGTACAGGATTACAGTAAATTTAATGCATTGTTGCTTTCTGATGTTTTGAAGGAACTATTCAAACAAAGCCATCTGGTAAATTTTCATCTCATTTTTTCCTTGAAAAAGGGAGATGGTTTTACCTCATAGCAGAAATTAATTAAAATTTATCTGTATTGAACAACCTACAAAAATACATTAAGAAATGTTAATGATTTTTATCTCAGTAGAAGGCTATAGTAAATAAAAAAAGACTAAAAGAATGGCTAATACAAAAATATTAAACAGCTATTTCACTCCATAATCAGTGTCTAAAAAAAAAAATTGAGACTCTTGGCGTAACTGAGAAGTACAGCCTTGTAATTATGATTTACTACTTATATCTAAGGGAATCAAATGTGTCTGTGAATGTTTTTTTGTTGTTGTTAGGCATGTGCATCACAAGTGTGTGATGGTTGTAAATACTGCTTTGACAAGCCTAACTTGCCCCCATGCTGTCACTCTGCCTGGCACTGAGCATGCAAGATACTTTTGGTGTAGGACTGTGGTCTAGCTTTTGAAAGACTGTATTTGAGTATGAGACTTATTCTGTTTTCCTTATTTGTTTTTCCCCTTATATTGTTACAGAGAATAACATACAGTTTTAGCTAAAATAGAGTAGGGAAGAGTTTTGAGATAGTGCTGGTTCGAGTTGCAGTAACTTGTGTGGGTGCAAATTGATCTTTAACCTTTGTAGGGCACTAAGCAGTTTGGTGATGGTGTACCTCTTTGCTCTTGTGATGGACTGTTTTTCTAACCTGCAGGGTTACAGGTGGGGAGAAAGAAGTTTGAAAAGTAATTTTGTCAGTGCTTGTATAGTTAGAAGGCTCAGAAGACAAAATTTGCATTAGAATAGCTCTCATTCTGCACCATACTGTGTCATTTAGTAATGTACTGTGTGTTTAGCTCTTGGAAGACTTTAAAACAAACTTTTTTTTTAATTACTCCGTTCAGTCCTACCTATCAGTCCTTTACAGTTCTGTACTGTAATTGCTCATAAGATAAAGTCTTTGCCATTTTCAAATTGCTTTGACTTGATATTTTGATTGCTATACAACTTGTGAAGCAAATGGTATTTGATGTAGTACCCCTGGGTATTTAGAAATTTCTCAGTAGGGAAAATAAAGGCTGGGAGAGTGTTATATTTAAAATATCTAGGGTTTTCCCTGAAATGTGTAAGAAATGATTTTTCTTAGTTTGGTGTGATTTATGTGAACATTTAAAACTTAGGGAAAAAAATCACATAAAGAGCAATAGAAGAGTTTTTACTTGCTTAGAAATTTTAGAGAGCAGGAAATTTAAAAGAAGATTGCAGAGTTGAATGGATGTCCTTGTTTAATTGTAAATGGAACTGTTCAGGTGACTTGAACTTAGGCACAAATACAGATCTAAAAGAGAATTTGAGAATTGAGAATTATCTCTTTTCTTGTTTCAGCTGTTTAGGTGTTTTCATATTGACGGGAACCAAGTTGCCTTGAAGAGTAGTTGGTAGGGAGGCCAGAAGCAGGTGGCAGTTTTGAAAATGCTGCTTTTGGTATTCTAGATGTCAGTACCTTTATTGCAGAGAGTGAAGTGCAGGAAAATTTAGTCTGATCTGTATGCATAAACAGAAGTAGTTACCGAGAACTAATGACAAGTAGTCTCAAAAGAAACCAGCAGTTTTAAGGAAACAGCATTGCTTCAGTAAACTTAAAATCTGATTTTATGCATCTAACCATGTAGGCTGTTGATAAGCCTATTTAAATTTTCTGATCTAATGTTGAGGAGAAAATGCCTGTTAATTTCTGAATTGGCATGTTAGGACTCTTCAAAGCATCAAAATTATAAAGGCTATTTGTTTGCTAGTAATGGAATAAAGTTTGAGAGTTAGACCAGTGAAGGGGCATACTGTGTTACTGTAATTAGAAAATCAAAGTGAGTTTTATGCTGTGTGAAAAAGAAATGTGCATGGGGTCTCTTGAAATACTTCTGCATCTGAACTATGCTGTGGTCCAGGCTATGGACAACTTGCCTTCTCTCCTTCCCTCTTCTTTCCCCTTCCACCTCTTTAGAATGCAGATGGTTGATTTCTTTGAAAGCATACGTGGTGAACAGTCTTCCTTTTCTTTCAGGGACCAGTTACTCTCCACAAGAAAATTCACACAACCACAGTGCTCTTCATAGTTCAAATTCACATTCTTCTAATCCCAGCAATAATCCAAGCAAAACTTCTGATGCAGTGAGTATTTGTGATTGGTTTGCATTCATGTATTGCCCTGTTTATACACACCATATTTTCATAATTTTTTCTGAGACAGGCAGCATGTACATTATGTGCTTGAGTTTTTCAACATAATTCTTTATTTTCTAAACACTCTGTAAACAAAACCTGCAGTTGTTGTATGTTTTAAAA
>VYZQ01036393.1:0-25511 GCA_013400655.1 Mystacornis crossleyi
CTTCATTTTCCCACCCAACGTGAGATGAATCTGTGAGGTTTGAAAATAAATTTGGGTTTCAAAATAATATTAATATCTCCATATAACCTCTCTTATTTGAAATAACAAACATTGCTTAGAGTTGGCTTTTACAAACTTTTCTCCCATTTTTGCAAACCCTGACAGCTGCTATCAATAAATTAGATATTTTCACCACATACCAGGCAGATTTCTTATATATAGCTGCCTTTGGGCTGGGTTTCAGATATTCCAGGCCGCCTCCTGGACTAGGGCAGTATTAAACAAGAGATGTGTGTAGAATAAACCCTTCTGTGACTCACATCAGATCCAAGATTTTAGTTCATCAATTTCCCACCATATTCACTTCAGAACAATCTGCAGTGCTACAGATGTGAGGGTTTCATTGACAAAAACTGACATTCATTTTAATAACTTCAAAATTATGCTCTTGTTTCTTAGGGAAAAGGAGTAATGCTCCCCAGCCTTACTCAGTTATTGTTAATTTAGAGCTGGAGTAAATCTTTGTAGCATGGAAATGGATGTCTGTATTTTTATTTTATTACGCATATTAAAATGAAAATATCATGATCTGTTCCAAGATTTTATCTGGAACATCTTCAAAAGTCTGTTCTTTGGTGGAATTAGTCCTAAAGCTTCCCAATGACTTTAAGTTTGTTTTTCCCCTGCCTGCCATGCTGACACTCTGCCATCCTTTCAGTCTGGGTTTTTTTCCAGATTTGCTTTTTCAAGCAAAATAGAGAGATGCGAATGTGAAGAAAGCAAACAAACTGTTTTTATCCAGAGCTGCATTTTGAAGCACACAAAAGGAATTAAAAAGCCCTAGCCCTAAACATTAATCAATAACCTTATGAATAACTAGAGTTTAGATTCACTGGGTTCAAATCCACTCCAGATAGTTGCCGGTTGCCACTCTTACCACTCTTGGCCTTTTCTCTGCCAGACTGAGAGAAGTCACCCTCTTGGTTTTATTTTAACTTGTTTCATCATTATTTTGTGCATCTTTGCTTTGCCACTCATGATACAAGCTACACTAAACACAAGCAATACAAGAGTCCTTCACAGCCACAAATGTTTGTAACAACTCCCCAGCGACACAGAAAAATGGCAAAATTTCAGTCCCAGTGGTGACTATTTCCACCATTTTCAGTATTTCAGCTGGAGTCTGGCAGAAGCTGAGGGACAAAAATAGAGATTTAGACTGAGAATACCTCAATACGAACATCCACATCAAAACCAAAAAGAATTAAAAAACATTTCTTCTTTGTTTTGCACAGCATTGAGTCATACGGCATTATTTGCTTAAGCAGGAAAAGCTGCATCCCTAAAAGTGAAAAGCAGAAGGCAGTACAAATATAAAGTTATGCTGAATTTACTGAAAGTGCTTTGAACTTGTAGAGATCTGTTGAATTCGATTATGTCCAGGCTCCCAGGGAAATGCTTTGCCATGGGCTGAAAGAGCCTGGGACAGATTAGACTTTTGTGTAAGATCTAATAACAAGGACTTTGGAGATTCCCGCGTCACATTCCAAACTGTAAAAGCAAACTAAATAAATAGAGGATATTTCTTGAGATATTTAATTTTTTTTTCTCCTAAAACGGTTCCACTTTAATAAAAAAAGACCATAAATAAGCTGAGATTTTGCATAGAGCTATGAACACAGCTGTTGAGCTCTTAAATATAACAGAAAATGTATCTGGTAAGATACCGGAGCTCCACTGCACTATGCAAAACCTCAGGAACATATTAACAGCTAAAATGTGTCCAAACCAACTCCACCTCAGAACACCTAATTTTCCCTTTACTGCCACCTTTAAAATGCCTCCCTGGATTATTTAATTTTATTTATTTGTTTAAGAGAGCACCAGAAGGAGAGAAATCAGAAAAAAAAAAAAAAAAAAAAANTTCCTTGGCAAAGCTCTCTTCTTGGGGTGATTAACAATAACAACAACAACAAAAAAAAAAAAACTATGGCAGGTGATTACAAAAACTCTACCTATTGAAGTTTATAATAAATTTGCTTTTCACTGCACCATTCTCAAAACTGCATGAGAGAATTTTGCATTCATAGATCATCATGGCTCATCCTCACAACATGACTGAATTCTAACTAATTCACAATTAGAATTCAGTCATGTTGAAAAGAGAAAAGGGCCTGTATTGAAGCCTTCCTCCTGTAAGGGTGGTACCCAGATGAGGACAATGGTGTTTTGCAGGTGGGAAGAGTCCCCTTTTTTTTAGGGTTGTCCCCAGCACTGCTTTGGTTTTGCAAGAGCAGCTCTTGCTTGTCGGTACCTTCTGTGCCTCTCTTTGGTGCTGTTAGGTTCATGCAAAATTTCGTGACTGTTCCGATGCTCACAGTAGGAGGCTTCAAGTTCCTTCCTAGATGAAGTGAAAATATTTGCTCAAATACTTTTCCCTTCACAGGGATAAATTGAAACAGTCTGGCAGCGTGAAACACCCGCTGCCACAGCTGGAAGCTGAATAGGTCATTGACACAACTCATTGATTTCCACATCTTAATTTTTGCAGATATTGCAGTTCCTCAAAGTCCAGACCAATTTTTTGTTGAAAACTACAACTGATCTTAAAAGTTTTTTTAAAATTTGGGTGCCTCAGGTACTTGGTGCAGGTTGAAATTTCGTTAATGTCTCAGTAAGTATTTCCATTGTGCCTCTTTTTTCCTTCAGATCTTCAAAATCAAAACAGTGTTATAAATTTTGACAAGCAAAATAAGTCTGTGGGGTTTTTTTAAAAGTATTCTTATCATTACCTACATTCAATTACTAATTTCAATTTCATAGGGGAGACTAAACATCATAATTTTACAGAACCTTGGAAACAATTTTGAATGCCTACTAATACAATTAATTACTAGTACTAATTTACTTTTCAAATCAAACACACCAACTTCAAGTGCAATATGGAAATGAAAATCTCATTATTTTAGTTATCTGGGAGAAAGAGATTGATTCTTGCAACTTGTTCAAAATACCTGAAACTGATGAAAAATTACAATTATAATTATGGAAAAAACAAGATCTGTGAACTTAGAACTGAGATTTTCACAGACTGAAAATTAATGCCTTTTATTTATTCTAAAAACAACCTCCTGCTTGCTTCACACATGCATCTCAATTCTAACATTTATGTCCATAACCATATTCCACAAGTCTGTCTGGACTTTTTAGACTCTCCTTGGAAAGCTGCTGCAGCATCTCCTTAATTATTTTAATCGTTTTCATCCACACCTTTTATAATTCGATTATACATTCTTGAAATGCAACAAACAAAACTGCACACAGTGCTGTAAATTTAGGAGTGAGAAGGTTTGATACAGCACTAAAGCAGTGGATTTTAGGCTTGGAGAGTCACATGTCACGTTGTAGGGGATCACACAATGGATCAGGAGAAAAAGGAAGAGGAATAAACAGAGTTTTATCTGTTAAAATTACTCCACTATTACCATGCATCTGATGACCTTTGTAAATAATCACCGCATCACAAGCAATGTGCGAAAAATATGCAGATTTCAGTGAAGGTTACTAAATAATGAGATATTAGACCAGAAATACTCTGAAGCAGAAGGAAAGATAAAGAAGCTGCATTACATGGTCAAAGTCAGCATTTGGGATGCCCCAGCACAGCCTCAGAGAAACTCTTACAAGCTCAGAAGCTGAGCACTCAGGTAAGACTACAAAGTCACCTCTAAATCCTGCCTTTAAATAAAGATCAGACAGGACAGAAACCTCGCCAAAACCTGAGAATTCCTCCTCATCTTTTAAGGCTGCAGCATCTCTCACACGAGCGATTTCTTCAGGCAGTACCTACAAATCCTGGCCCCAAACCCCTGGATCCCAGGGCACTCCAAACCCCACATTAACCTTGCTTTGCCTCCCGCAGCCAGCTGGCAGACAAACAACGCCGCAGCAGAGTCCTGCAAGTCCTTTGCAAGGTGTGGAAACACAATCAAAATTTGTCCTCAGCATAAGAAAGAGAGGAGAAAGATGCACAGGAGTCCCCAGGGCCGGATTTCCTCCCCAGCTCTGCAAATGCCTCGTGCTCTTGTTAAGATTGTGCTCCTGAATTGTGATTGAGTGTGGCAGAGTCCATGATGAAATCAAGGATATTTAGGGAGTATTTAATTTTAAATTTAAAGAAAAAAAGTAAATAACTCTCCACCTCAGTCAGTGCCAATTTCTAAATATAAGGATGCAGTTTTGGAAAGCAAAAGGTGAGATGATGACCGGTTCAAATTATTAGGAATTTAAGCAAAATATATGAGGAGATATTCACGAGTTTCTGTAGGAATCTCATGAATATTTCAGGACTTTTAGCTGTGCTAAACAAATTCATTGGTAGGATAAGGTTGAATTTTATGGTAGGCCTTGAGATAAAAATCACATTGTAAATAGCAGAAATATTTCTCTTCATGTCTCTTTAGCTTAGGGATTTGTGTTGGAGCACAACCTTCTGTAGGACAACAGAAATGTTTCTGAGAGGCAGCTCAGGCTCCCCCAGTCAGCAGAAATTACCACAGCAGCCACAGAACCTCAAGGCTGAGGGTAAGAACAGGCAATTTTAAAAATTAAGGTACGTCTACTTTTCCTGAAAGAATCCTCGGGTGCCTGAGTGCATGCACGAGTTTCCTCAGCTGCATTAATATCCCACAACTTGTCCTTATCCGTGAGAGCTGGAAATGGCAGAACAGAGAACTTTCCACTCCTCTTGATTTCTGTTCAAGGTGAAGTATCAGCACCCCCAAAAATGACCATTCCCGTTTTCCCAGCAGATGTCATTGGATTTACGGTTTTTCAAGAATAAAAGCAGCTTAGTTGCATCTTGCAGCATGCCCTGACTGGAATGTAACAGAATCACAGGCAGAGCCTACACAGAATCAGTTGAAATTAAGTGTATTCTGCTCCTAAGCAAGTATTTATGACATTTGAGTTTATGGTCAGCTCTACAAAGCTGGTAACTCATACAAGTTCAGCCGTTCTGCAATGACAGAAATCGTAAAATATAAAATATTTTCATCATAGGAATTTTACATTTTATAGTTAATGTTTTTCTAGTTCATCAATTCATTTTGCTGATTAAAAAAAAAATCCTATTGGTCTGGTAAAAGTTAAATAAAATCCAGAATTAAGTATTTAAAATATGAGTCCCTAAGACCTTAATTTGTATTAATGCTCCCTTCTTAAAGTTTTTGACAGAATTCCATTCATAATGAAATGTTCAGAGGTAATTATTTCTCTTTCTTCTGTGTGAATTATGAGAATTATTTATATACTCAATCTTAATATCACAGCTTCATTGCCTAATAGGAAAAATCCACAGGATATGAATCATTCTGAGAAAGAATTAAATTTTTTTCTTCTGTTTTAAATAAAAAAAAAAAAAAGAAAAAAGAGAGAGAAAGATGAAAAGATTTCTAATGACATAAAATTCACAGTGCTGCAGGCTCTGCTTGCAAATCAGAGCTTTCCCTACGTAACCCGAAGCTCCTGGTTCCTCCTCCAGTCTCCTTGCCTGCACAGCTATAAACTGCAATGCTGGAATGATTAGTTAATGAAATGGTGGGGTGATAATGAGGCTATCAGAAATGTAAGTTAAATTATTAATTAAAAAAGGTAAAGAATAAGTAATGAGAGCAGCAAGTTACAGGGACCTTTCTGTACCAGGATGGTCCAGAGCCGGGAGCTGCTGGGTTCAGCCCCTGGTCCTGTGCTAATGGAATTCCTGACATTACAAATCCATCCAGCTGACAGTTGTTCCTCCTCATAAAATAATGGGCCGTGCACAAAGCTTATTACAAATTGCAGATAAGCTGTAAAAGCCATAAAAATTTCTACTGACATTTATTGCCTGCGAGTAGCTCGAGGATGTTGATATATATTGATAACAGCCTGCTTTGTGACATTTTCAAAGTTTACTCCTAATTCACTTGCAGAATATGCAAATATGTGTTTTTTTCCCTCCAAGTCATTAAGTCATTGCAAATCCACCTGTATTTTTAATGGGTTTTTACCTATTTAACAGATATTCTTCCATGTGTTTTATAGGCTTATCCTCCCAAAGATAGCTTTTCGAATGAGAAAAAAGGTGGATTCTCACAAACTTTCAAGTTAATAACTGCAACAAGTGTTTACAGATAGTTTTTATGGTAAGCAGTAAGTGTTAGTACATAAAACACCTTGAGACGGAAGAGAACTGTTTGTACACCGCTACACATATTTATATGTGCATGCAGATATTTGTGATATTTTTTAAACAATATCATGACAAGCTCTGAATGCCCTTTACAAAGAATTATGGCTAAAAATGTGTTTTATTCCTTCTGAGCTTTCAAACAAGGAGACTGAACAAAGGTGTTTCTTTAAAGTATCATTAAAAATACTGAGGGCAAGGTTTTATCTGTGCCACACATGAAAATTCTGCATTTACAATGGGTCTCATTGTACTAATCCAGTCACAGGTTTATTATCTACGATTCCTTTAGGAAATGTCACAAACCCACAGAATGTCCTTGAGCCTTAAATCTTGCATTTTGATCTTTGATTTAACAGATAAAAGATATAAACCTACATTTATCCAGGCAATTCCTCAGTGACTGTACATCTGTAATAGCCCAGAAATAGCTTATTCTAGTCAGCACGTTGTACAAATTAAGATCAGTAACTTTTATTTCAAAAGCCTTTCTTTTTTTTTAGGCATAGAGACAAAAAATATTTGGTCTCAGAATATTCACTGGGGTTCCACACTTCTTTTCAGAAACCCATAACACACACTTGCAATATGTGTCAGCTGTTTATTTCTGAACACAAACACAATGCCCCCAAATTGTATTTTCTGATCATCAACTGTATCAGTAGAGATCTAGAAGATGGAGACACTGCCTGAGCAGCAAATGTATATTTAAAACAAAGACTCCTGGGGTAATAATGAATTGAAACCAGTGACAGTGAAACCCAAAGTGTTGCAACATGAAATATTTATCTGGGAGGTTTTGCACAACATCTTATTAAAAAACTGATTTCCTATCTGTTATCTATATTCCATGTGATACTGGCATGTAACCAAAACTGAGGGAGAAGAGTTTGGTCCCATAAAGCCAGAAAGGCAAAATAACAAATCCTGTTACCTGCATCCTTGTCTCTCCAGAAAAATCGCTCTGTGCCGGATCAAAGGACCAAATATATTTGGACAAGATTCCTTTTTTGCACTAAATGTATTAGTAATGCTATAAAAAAATCTTCCTCTGGGAAGAACAGCTAAAAGTTGAATACTGACTCGATTCAAAGGGAAACACGAGTCACTCAGCACCATCAAATCTGCATTAATTAGGACCTTTTAGTACTTAGCTCCACTGGGAGCCATCAAACACATTTGCTACTTAAAATCCAAAAGAAAAATCCAGTGAAACGAGCATAGGTACAAAGAAAGGGAAATGAAAACACAGCACTCTGCCCCAAATGAATTAGCCCCAGATTCAGAAAACCAAGTTACAATTTAGGATAACACCGAGGAGCAAAGGGTTGCTTTGAACTCTCCATTCCAGGAGATGTAACAAGTCCTAGGAATTGCAAGTAGGCCAGACTAAAATAACTTAGAATGTTAATAGAGATAAGAATTACGCATTTGCTTTGCTTTTGATTTCAATCTTGTCATAAAAATCCTGACACTGAATATTGCCCAGCAAGGCCTTTCCTTGATGATAAAGCCAGCCTGGAGCTGGGGACTAGGCCAAACACATAGAACAACAGAAATAAACCTCCACAATGCATCATTTCAATAGAAAAGGTGAACAAAAGAGAGCAAAAAATACAAGTTGCTCTGATAGAGGTAAACGTTTGTTGCAGTAAATTGCTGGGGCTTTCAAAGCAGCAATTTTCAGGCTACAGGAGGACAATGTCACGTTCTTTCAGACACAAGTGTTGGAGAAAAAAGCCCTTTTTGCCAAGCAGAGAAATGTTGTGTTTAGAGGCAGAGGAGTCATCCCCAGCCCTCAGGCACGACCTGACACTGCTCTGGGAGATTTCTTACTCGGAATGTAGTTGTGCACTCACTGCCAGAGCCGTTCTTGGCTTTAACTTGTTGCTTTTCCAACTTCCACACTCAGAAAAGAACCTCACTGAAAATCAAGCTTGAAAAAGTTTTTACATCTTGAGGGTGCAGTTTTCAAAAAATTACTTTTAAGAAAACTTTCCTGTTCTTTCACATTTTTTTCTTTCAAAATATTGCATTTTTAAGTTTTCTCCCTCCTCTATCCATAACTGCTTCTAGTTTACTTACACGTGTAAAAAATCTGACACAAACACCTCTGTGGCTACTTGAATATTATGAGGAGAATTTACCTCCCAATGTCAATTTAGTAATTTTGTAATTCTTGAGGTCTGACTAAAGTTCTTAAAAGTAAGGGTGAAGAGGATGTAAAATTAATGTCGTGGCCAGAAATACCACTAAATGCTTAAAAGTAACATCTTACTGTCAATAGAGTCAGAGCCTTAGAAACTGAGAGCCTTACACTAAGAGAAGGAATTGCGATGGCCAGAATTTTACTCAAAACTCTAGGAAATTTTGATCTATGTCCTCACCTGGCTCTCAAATATTGGAACTTCACTAACTAAATATTGAGACTCATTGAACCAAAGACAGCCTGAAGTGGATCACGTATCCCCAAATCCCCCTTCTTCGATCCATTAGGTTTCTCACTCTTGTTCCTAAATTCATACAAATTACAGCAAATCAAAAGCCTTTTTTTTTTAACTGATATCCAAGAAAAGCTAAATGCACACAGAATATTTCTACTTCATCTTTTGAATTTTTTTTTCAAGCTAGTTGTTAGAATTTAGATGTTAGAAATGTTAGAAACAATGCTAGTTGCTGCAGTGGAAAAAGCTTGCTATTTCAATAAAATTCTGTTTTAAACTAATAAGATTAATAAAACTACTTTCTAATTTGAAATGTCCAAATCTTCTAATTCCCATCTTTCATAGCACTTAGATCAGAGAAAAGCAATTGTTCCACACTTTCTTAATTTGAAAGATGTTATGTTTTAAGTGAAAGACTCACAGAGGAAACTTTCTTATTGGATAGTTCTTGATATCTTGAAATTACTGTCCTAATTCAAGGGACTGCACAGCACATCTGAATTTTATTGGGGGTAGATTTTCAAAGGTTGCTGTTGTCACAAGAAGAAAAGAAGCCTTTCTTCCCCAGGCCAAATAAGATCTGAGGCAAAATATGATACAATACATAATATACAACAACTGTTTGAAGGATTCCAGGTTGCTCTGCTTCCGCAAACTTTGCTAAAGCCACATAAAATTGCTTGTGGGTATTTTATTATATTTACCACTGTTACTAAAGAGTAAGCTGGACCACCTAAATAACTTTATTTAGGAGCACAGGAAGAGCTTTTAGCAAGAGACCAGAGCTAATTCTCCGATTACAGAACCGTGTGCTTCAGAAATTTTTCAGCCCAAGGACATGGGAAGAAAGCATATCCAGACTACAAATAAACCCAATAAAGGGATGGGACAAAAGTGCCAATATTTGAAACAGCCCTGGCAGTCCTAGCCCGGCTGGCAGGCCCCATAAATTAAGCCGTGCTCTGCGTGGCAAGCAGCAGGATGGGCGCCCTCCGAGGAGCAGGGGGTTTATGGGCAGCAGTAATGGAGATTAAGTAGCTCCTCTGTCCTGAATCACTGCCCCAGCGCTGGTAACGAGGTGGCTGGGGGACGCTCCGCACAGCCAGCAGCCGGCTCAGGCCATTAGGCACACTTGGTTTGGGTTCCACTTGCTTTTTTTTCCTTTAAAATATGATTATATTCCAGACATAAAAGAGTGTTGCATAGATGTGGGAATTCAGTAACTGCTTCTTGCCCTTCGGAATCCTGGTCCTAATTCCCGTGGCCAAGTGCCACCCACCCCACAAACCACTGTAGGATTTGAGGTACCTGTGGTTCTTCCTCTCGAGACCCTTTTATCACGTACTCCACACAATCTACACATTAGGAGACCAAAATATTCAGCCCGTGCACCCAACTTATAGTTAGGAATTCTGTCTCGGGAACTGGAATAATTAAAGCTGGAAGTTCTTGCTTGTATACTTATCTCAGTTGACAAATATTGAATTCCTCATTTCCCTAGGCTTTAACTTCAGATATGTGTGAAATAAATGAAGAAATAAACCTTTTTCTAATTTAAACATTAAGTTGATTGTGGAGAGTGAATTGATTATACTGCAGTATTAATTAAAAATTACACTGTTTAGTATAAGCCCATCACAAGGCAGATGTGGGTTAAAAATAGTCGAGGAAGTTTAAGGTACCTCGTAGAGCAAATGCACAGTGAAGTCCTTACCCCATTGTTTGAGGTCAAATGCAGTGAAATCATGGGTCAAGCACCACCCATTCTTCTTTAACTCAAATGTATCAACCAAAAAAAAAAAAAAATCTTTTTCAGTGGGTTTGGGTCAATGTAGTTTCGAGGCAAACCCATCCTTTTTCCCCTTCATATTCATTATCAAACATAGAGCTACCATGTTTACTTTTTTCCTTTTTAGAAATATACCTTATTCTATTATTTTAGCATCTACTCTGATGTTTGATCATATTGTAAGCCTCTTTTTTCCATTTATGCTGATAAAAGATTGCAAAAGCAGAGGAATTATGTACTTTTGATAATGAGATCTGGTTTTCCTCAGCAGAACATCACCCCACTGCAACCTTTAAACAAGAATCAGTGTATTTTGGGTTCTGATTGGAACTCTAAATAGATCTAAAAACATATCCAACAAAACAAAGAAAAGGAATTAAAATTTAAAGAAAAATCAAAGCCCAACACAATACTCAGAAGGGAATTTGTAAAACCTCTGTTTTTTGCCTATAGTCCAGCAAAACCAGAAAGTAGTGGCAAACGACATTTGTTCTTTCTATCTGAGATATAATCTTCCAAATTATTTGTGTTTTAAGCTGTTTGACAGCTGAAGAGCCAAGGACAAGGCTCCTGGGCTCAGTACACTGCAGTGTTTGGAGGGAGTGAGGGCTGTGTTTCTAAAGTAACCTTGGGACCCACAGATTGCACTTTTCCTGTATTTTTTTTTTTTTTCAGCTATTTCATTAAGGAGTTTAAAGCTTTCCACACTTATTGAGATGAATTTAAAAGAAACACAAAGCCAGAATTGGTAAAAGAGTGCTGTTACTGAGGAAGTGAAGCAGTGAGCAACGATTTGTGAAGGTTTAGTCTTATTTTTATTCTGTGCAGAATACACAAAAGGTCAAAATGAATTGCCTTGAGGCATATCAGTAGCACAAATCGTGTGCCTCCTGTTGCCCAGACATCACAGGGATTTCTAAGTCAGCCTGCTCAAGAACTGAGCACCATTTCTGACTTTAAAAAACCCACACAATTGGATTATTGCCCCAACAGGCAGAGGACAAGGCTAAAATGCAACTTTTCTCTCCTCATTACACTGGTTTGTAATGGTGGTCATGAGCGCTTGCAAACGCTCCAAAGATGTGACCCAGTTCAATGTTAAAAGCCCAAAAATAATTTTCCTAGTTGTTCTATGCAATATCTTTGTTAGAACACTTCGATTTTAGAACTGCTGTCTAACACTACATTGATAGTACAGAGACAGGCTAAAGCACTGCTGCATTCTTTCTTTGAAATTAAATTTATTTAGTGAGGACAGAGACCAGAGGAAAAAGGAAATGCTGGTTATAGAGCCTCTCCACAATTGTTTTTAACATCTCATCCTCATTGAAGAAAAGATGTAGTCATGTGGAATTAATGCATGGCATTAATAAAAATGCGGATTTGTAAAAGGAAAGATGCAGGAGAAAGGATCTCCATTCATTTCCTTTTATAATGTCTTCAGTTTGGAAGTGTGGTATTTTTTTATTTCAGTGATAAATCTAGAAACGCTTAAGCTATTACAAAGAATTACATCCTATGGATGAAATGCTGCAGAGCTGTTCTATTGCAGTCTAATGGGAAAAAGACACAGTGAATAATAAGAAATTATATCAAGACAAACATCTTAATTAGCTAGATTCTATTATAATTCTAGTGTAAATTTTGTAGCACTATTACAAACTGTTTCATTTAATATAGGAGTTCAAAATACAGTCATCCAGTAAGTGTCTCCTGCAATATTTCAAAATGTAGAACCCTGATCCTATTCCCCTTAAATTCTCATTGACTGCAGAAAGAAGCCCGGTATGAAAATCAGCTTTGATTATTCTTTGTACCTTTACCTCTGGGAGGTGAGGAGTATCTGAGATTCTGCCATGCATAACAGGAGTTACCTCCCATTCACCTCATTTCCCTACTTCACTCTGCCCCATCCCTTCCTAACAATCAGCAATAAAAACCTGTAGAAGACGGGAATATTTTAAGCACTAAAATTTTTGAGATTTTCTGGAGCTGTTCATTTGAGCAATCAGTATCTCTGCCTGTCTCTTGGCCAAAGGTTTTATAGACTCGTTTCTGTGCCTGAATTTTGTTAAAATTTCTGGTATTCAGAAATGCCCATAATACTGAATAGCTGGAAGAGGAGGAATAAACAGCCCATTATGTAAAAGAATTATAAAGAACAGGGGAAGTTTCCTGGTCCCCAACATTAAAAGACAATGACTGCTGCACTTTATCCAATTTCTAAACATTTATAATTAGAGGTGAACAAGTCAGCTGTTTATAAAAAATGGGGATTTTTTTTTTTTTTTGGTCAAGGATTTTCAGGATTTTTTTTATATTTCTTTACAGTGATTTTTTTTCAAGACTTATTTTGCATTCTGTCCTTATATTACTTCTGTACCAAACCCTTTCCACCAGCCAAACTACCTGAAGCAAACCAGCTGGCAGAAACACTACATTTGCCTTTTTTTCTTCTAACCTCAGTTCTGATATCACACAAGCAACAGAAAGGATAATCTCCATAAGACTGTATTTTCCAGCTAACCCAGTTCAACAGTTTGTTGACAAGTATTTAATATAAGCTGACTGATCTGCAAAGGAAAAGACTGAACAGCAAAAAAATCACTAAGTCTGGCTCCTCTTTTCTCTCACCTTAAACTGTGCTGCTAAGCCACATTTTGTTTCAATTAAAATGTTTGCAGATATCTGGGAATCTGATTTGAATTATTTTTTTAACTTTTACTAAGGGAAAAAAAAAACCCTCTGTTTCAGGTCCAGTGCTACCATCTGTGAATCCAAGGGGACCAAACACTGCTTCTAAACCTTGGGCAAACCTGATTTCCCCTTTTGTGTGTGCATGTGCCCCTCAAAGATTTCTTTAAAATCTTTTTCTTTCCTTAAAAATATTAATTTTTAGTCTCAGAAATGAATGCCCTGTCAGAGTCAAGCTAAACAACACTTATTTTGACGCAGAAGCCCTTCAGAGTGTTCCAAGGCCCACTCTAAGGAGTCCCACCAACCTTCACCTGGCAGCCAGGGCTCTCCTGGGCGTGGGCAGAGCAAGGCTCAGCTCCAGCAGAGCCCCCAGGGCTGTGGATGTCAGTGTTGACCCCTTTCCCCGTCAGCCACAACTCTGCTTCTAACTCAAGTGAAAGGGAACTATCTTAGCCCTTTCGATTTATTCACTGAAATAAAGACACTGCCACACTAAACATGACAATCATCCTCTTATCTGTCTCTTTTCTACTTCATTTGTGAACTACCGAACATGGAATGGCCTGGGTTTAGAAGGGCCTCAAAGCCCATCCAGTGCCACCCCTGCCATGGCAGGGTCACCTTCCACTGTCCCAGGGTGCTCCAAGCCCTGTCCAGCCTGGCCTTGGACACTGCCAGGGATCCAGGGGCAGCCCCAGCTGCTCTGGGCACCCTGTGCCAGGGCCTGCCCACCCTCACAGGGAAGAATATTTCCCTAATATCCCATCTAACCTTGCTGTCTGTGGGGTTGAAGCCATTCCCCCTCACCCTGTCCCTCCAGGCCCTCTCAAACAGCCTCTCTCCACCCTTCCTGTCACTCCCTTCAAGTACTGCAAAGCTGCACTTGGCTCACCCCACAGCCTAAGTTCAGTTTCAGTAATAAAACCAGCTATCTTTAGCGCATAACCCAGTTTCAAGCAGAAGGAGTGTGTGCATGTGAGAGACAGAAACAAATGCTCTTTTCAGGTCTGTCTCCTCCTGGCATCTACACCATTGCAGGGGGAGGTCTGCTTCTCTGAAGCATCCTCATTTCCTCAGCATGAGGTTACAGAGTGCTAATTTTAAATATTGAACTCCATTAACTAAGTAAAATAATTTTAGGAACAGTCTATGGTCTAGGCAGACAAAAAGAGTTGCACTTTTTTGTTGTTCTTGACAGACTAGACCAGTCCCAAAATAAGCAAATGCTCTACTCTAGTACAGGTAACATCTTTACATGTCTGTTTTCTCCTAAGATCTAAAATGAAAAAAAAAAAAAAAACCAAAAAAAAACCAAAACAAAACCCCCTTCTGATTATCAAAAAAACATTTTAGTGTGTCACAGTCCTCGGATCAGCAGTGAATTTGGCTACAGCTAAATTTATAGCAGAGCAAGACTAAGCAAAGGATGAGTCTTCCCAGAAGGTGATTGCTCTTTTGAGCAAAGCAGCCCTCACAGCCACAGCAGGTGTTCTGGCAAGAGAACAAGGGAATTCTGGTTCAAGAAAGAAGCCTGGAGAGTAAAATCTTCATGTGCTTGTGTCCCCTTCATGAAGTGGTTGAAAGGCCACAATAACAGAATATATGATATTCAAATCTATTTTTGTTTTAAACTCCACCATTGAAACGATGATATTTAATAATGATTCATTTCAGTACTATATTAATTCTTACTAAATGTGTCTTATACATATATAGAATATTTCAGCTGCATTTTAAAGCCTTATCCCAGTAGCAGGGAGGTTTTCCATGTGCACACACCACCTGTGGGCCAGCACCTATCCCTGGCTGACATATCAGACCTCAGGTATTGGGAAAAATTGTGGTCTAAGACAAGGCCAGGATCTGGAACAAAAGTGCCACTTTCAGATTCCTATTGCATCATTTGTGTTAATATTTTAAAAATTCAGCACCTTAGGATTTGGCAAATAATTCTGTTTCTTGTGGCTAGAGAAATGATGACCTTGATTGCTATTTGGTTAAAAAGAGTTCGTCTTAGTTACACACGGTACAGTGATGCCTCAAAGGTGAATATTTCAATTTATACTCCAGATCAATACAGAAAGCATTCACAGCTGGGAGAGGAGACTTTCCAGTAAATCCTGTGATCTTTGAGTGACCTCAAGCAAGCAAGGAAAAAAAAATAAAGGAATTAAAGTTGACCTTCATCACCAAACTCACAGTGATAAAGTCAGCTTTGATCTCTCAAAACTGCAGCTCTGTCACCAGATTTGTGGCTGTGAAGGCAATCGTGTGTCACCACGTGCCCTGACAGAGACAGGCACAGTGCAGGGCTGGCTGGGGGAGCACATTTCTGTGGAAACCTCCACAGCTCCAACCTTGGACTGGCAGTGAATTCTCAGAGAAAATCTAGAGAAGCAAAGCACACGTGAGGAAAGGGACACGCAAGGCAAAATTGTCCTTCTTTATGATGAAAGAAATCTTAATACAGGAAAACCAAGAAAAAGCATGTGGCTGACAGGATAAATGTAACCGCAACAGAGAATTCACCACTGGAATAGAGACTGGGTGAGGAGAGTCGAGGAGTGAGTGCATCATTCACACAGTATCTTTTTTTTATTCTCTGAAAATGTTAAAAGGCTGTCTTATTAAGAGCAGGTATTTTTCCCCCCTGTGATTAACACAAAAGTAAAGTAAGAAAGGCATGAAATTCCAGAAATTTCATTTTCAGCTATCAGAAAACCCCAGGGAAACACTAAAAGGTCCAAAAGACAGCAGCAACATTGACTTCCAGTGCTTTTTTTTTAATTGTGGGATCTCTTTATGCAAGCAGGGTTATGTGCTGTAAAAGTAGGATATAGGTTGTAAGTTTAGAGGGCTTTTTTGGCTCAGCATTTCTGGTGAAATACAAAATTCTATAAAAATTATCTTTTTTCCTAAGTTCCTGAGTACTCATTTTCGGTATGGAACACAAAACGTGCTGGAAAGCTCAGAGCACACATCGAAACAGATTTTAACCTTTCTTATCAATGACTTTTTTTTGGGGGGGGGAAGTTTTTTCATTTCAACACTCATAGAAACATCAAATACTGGTTTGATAATTTTGTTAGGATTGTTTTATTCAATAACATTATTATCCAGGCAGTGATGTACAGAAATCAATACCACAAAGTGGAGGTGTTAAACTGGAAATTGCTAGATTAAACAGAATATTTCATTACCTCTCCCAGATACATGTTTTTGTTTTGTTTTTCATCTGCTCTGCTAATGACCAAAAATATCAGAATCACAGTCTGTGGCTTGAATTTTAAAATACAATTATCAAAGACTGCTTTCTTGAACATCATTATTTCCCTGTACTTTGGAGGAATTTGCAGCCTGTCACGTCTGCAGATTAAGTATTTCCCAATATGCAAGGTGAATCGGAGAATTACTATTAAGGTAAATAAAATAAACCCAGAATTGTCTGTGTTGTTAAGAGGATTTTGACATCCTCCATCCATTCCTGCACCAATCTTTCTGCCTTCAGAAGTAAGGAGAAAATAAACTTAAAAACACTGTAAAATTCACCTGTAAACAGGCCCACGAGGAAAGTAAATATCTGATTTCTGTGCCCCAATAATTCAAGTCCAAAGCAAAGTAAAACTGGTGACCTCTGGAAGTGTGAGGTGGTGAGAGGCAGTGGAAGTCCTACCTCCAGTGACCATACCTCAAAGTCACAACCCTGTTTGACCACAGCTACAAATTTGTGCACTGATATATTTTTACACCCAAAAACAGAGTGCAGTAAGTGTCCAAGATGCATTCAGAGGCCTGACCTCTAGTTAGTTTTTACTGCCTTGAATGTAAATATTGAAAAAAGAGAATTCTTGGACAAAATTTCTTTGGGGGGAAAAGAAAAAAAAAAAAAAGTTAAAAGAAGACATGGGGCCTTATACGTTATTTTTATTCTCCAGCTAACTAAAAGCCAGTCTCGGTGAAAGTTTCTCCCTTAGAAAGCACCAGTTACAACAGAGAAACTACAGCTACTTTCAAACCACAGCGGTGGAGAACTCTTGGCTCCTGCATATTAACATTTCTTAGAAATTCTATTGCACTTTTTAACTTTTCAGGGAGTTTAAATGTCTAAGTTAGATTATATGAATAATGTAGGATTGTTAAATTGTCCTTCTCTCTATACTGACTGGAGAGGAAATCTAAATGAATTACACATCAGTGATTTATCTAGAGACCGTGGTCTGAATATCCAACCATTTCAGTTCTACTTTGGTTCATAAAGATGTGAGAATGTCTGGTTTCAGTTTGTTAGGCCATGGAGAACTACATCCTGAGGAAATCCTGCCCTTATTCTCACCATAGCAACTGATGGAAAGCTCAGTGAAAGCACGTGGATGCTTGAAGCCGACCTTCTTTGGCTGCTCCCGTTCTCAAACATTTATTACCGAGCACAACACCCACGTGGCCTCAAGGTGGGAGGGCACCCTAAGGAGACAATCAGGTGGAAATTCCACACACACGCAGTCCTTATGAGAGGAAGTGAAATGGCAAAGCAGAACTACCCAGGCTCACTGATGCCAAGGGGGCTGGCAGGCCGGGCGCTGGCTGCCAGGGGCTGTGCTGCTTGCAGGAGGGAGGATGCCCACCAGGGTTACTGCAAGGAGCAGTCAGGGCAGTGCCAGCCACAGCCGCAGAGCAGGGGCTGGCAGATCTCTGCCACACAAGCTTGCAGCCCAAGACACCAAGCAGATGCACTTTTGATGTGTCATCAGATTCTCTTTTGCATTTACTCATTGGAGATCAAAGCGTTGACACAGGGGATGAAAAATTGCGGGATGTGTTCTCTCTCACAGGGTTTTTGAGATGAGGCTACACAAAAAAAAAAAAAAAATCAATTTCTTTATTATGCCTCAGTGCACTTATTGGATCCAAAAATCTCTAGATGGATGCTTTGCCAAGTCCCACAAGCAGGGTTGAATCCTGGCTTGCACCTTGATTAGATTTTCTCTGGACATTGTCATGGAATCACTGACTATGAAAATAGCTGCTGCTGTAATCTAAGTTTGCAAAGGTGGTAAATCTGGTGTCTGCAAAACAATACAGAATCACAAGAATTCCCCAGCCTGCTTCTGTCGGTCTGTGCAAATTCAAGACTTAATACTCTTACCACCTTCTAGTCTGTAATGGTCAAAAATTGGCATTTTAGCAGAATGAATAGTGAGGCAACTTTTCATTAGTGTTTTTCGTGCTCCACTCAGATAATGCCTAAAAATGGGCAACACACTCTTCTAGAAATCCCAAGTTATTAAAATTTCCTGTTAGCAGATATGGCTTTAAAGCAGACAAGGTCAACAGGTGGAAATGCAGCCTGCCCTCCAAGAGACACTAATCCCTACCTTGTGTTTCAGCCAATGGGGTTCAGTGTTAATGGCAAAATACTGGTAAATAGTAACTGCAAATTCCCAACTTAAAATTTAAATTTCAATTTTGTTCCTAAACCTATTTATTTTAACATCAGCAGCAAAAATCAGGACACAACATTTACATGAAAAAGAGAAATTAAAGTTTCACTGCCCTAGTCATGGCGTTAGGATGTAGCATGAGATGTAAAATCATCAGGAAAGTTTGATAGCTTTTTCTAAACTTATGTGAGCTAAACACAAGCTGTGATTCTTGATACTCTCCTTACACTGGCTGTATTTTCAGCACTAATGCCACTTGCTGTGCTAAATATAAGAGATGTTTAGCAGTGCACTCTCCTCAGTAGTGGCCAGCGAGTAAAATTTTTATCCACGATGAGCAAAAATCTCAAAGTGAAGCAACACCCTCCTGGTTTTTCTTTTGTGTTCAAACCCAGCACATCTTCCTGTTATAACTGCAACTGCTCGAGTGCTGTTCCAGAGCTGTGCTGAGGCACCAGCAGCAGCCATGGCCCGTGGGCAAGCTGGGACCTGGAGCTCACAATAAACAGCACTCAGCACTCAAACAGCTCGATTCTGACAGTCATCTCCTCCAAGAGGGGAAAAAAAAAAAACAAACCCTAAAAACATTTTCTCAGCAAGGAAAGAGAACCACAACAAACAGCTGCAGCTGTACAGGTCAGGAAAAGAACTTCTGTCTTGCTGCTTTGCACTCCTTGGAAGCCTCTCACACCCTGAAGGGCTGCTGGAAAATGGGCACAGATGAGGAGTTTGGCTTCCCCTCCGAGTGCTAACCAGAGGGATGAAGCTGTGTAAAGCAATTTTTATCGCTCCCCCATCCACCTAGAAATTCTCCCAGATTGTTTAGTTCCTGCACAAGGACCAGGCTCACAGAGATTTTTTTAAGGTCAGAGACATGTACATGGGGCCAAGGAAGGGGTTCAGAGAAACACCTGCATTGGAATTTATGCATTTCACTTTCACAGCATTGTACTGACATGATGTCCAAAGCACAGCACAGAAGTCAGTCAAACATTTTTCCCCTAAACCTTGGTCCACCCTTGATGTTTCCCTCCTCTCAAGCACGCTGAATCACAGGATTTCAGTATCCAAGTACTCTTAGCTGAAGGAAGTGCAACCAGTTTTATCTGTATCCTTGGTCCCTCACCCTTTTAAACTTTTTTTTCCCTCCAGATCTGTGACTCAGGAGAGTCCTTTCATTAAACTGTGCTTAGATGTAGGTGGCTTAGTGCTTAACAAGTAAATTCGTGGTGGTGGTGTGATCTGTACCACTGATCAATAAAAGAACAAGTGAATCTTTATTAATAAACCCTGGTGCCTCTCTGAAAGTACTTCAAACCAGGATCAAACTGCATGGTATTGACAATTCCAGCATATCCCACTCTGTCAGACACTGAACTGAGTTCAAAAGTGACCTGACTTCAATATCACAGGTTCCATCAAGATTACAGCATTAACATCTTAATTTTTACTTACTTCGAACTCCCATTGCACTGCTGTTGCATGGAAAAGATCAATATAATAGCTGTTGGAATAGTTTTAAGGAAATTATACTTATGGTTATAACTACCTGATCTTTTACTTCTTAAAGGAAAGTTTCACACAATCACATAATGGTTTGGGTTTGAAGGGGCCTTAAAGATCATCTTGTTTCAACTCCCTGCCATGGGCAGAGACAGCTTCCACTAGACCAGGTTGCTCAAAACCCCACCCACGCTGTTTCTTCCTATTTCTCACTCTTTTCCTCTCCTAATAACAATTTCATCACTGTTACCGTGCTTCTGGGTCACACCCACCAAACCTGAAGCGTTTTTAGCCACAAGCATACACAACACTCTTGTGCAAATAATACATTCACAGCTTTCTTCCCCTTGGTTTCTATACTTCTACTGCTCTTCGGCTCTTCTTTATGGTCATGATTATGATAAGAGAGAGACAAGCTAAGAGAAAAGAAAGGCAGAAATCCTGTTGTGTTGAACTCTAAACCTCATAGAAATAATTGTTTTCCTGATAAACTTACTGGATATAAAGAGTGTCAGGCAGAAGTGATGGGCCACTGCAGCCAGCACATCATCATTCACAAAATATTTTATTTTTTAGGACCCTACGTCTGTTTGAATGGCAAGAAAAAATATAAATTAAGAAATTTGTCGCCTTTTCTTCAATATTGACTGGAGCTTAAGTTCTAAATTGACAAACATTTTCTAAGTCACCAGACAAAAAGGTCAAACACTGACTGCACTTGCAGCAGGCAAATAAAGCCAATGAGATTGTCTGAATACAAGTGTAACCGTGTTCAGTGGTGGCATTAATAGCTCGTGTAATATGGAGTTTAGAAAATGTAAGAGGATTTGAGACTACATCCAAATATTTAATATCAATTTTAATCCAGATGGCAAACAACACAGAAAATGATAAAAATAAACCTAAACTGATGCTCAGGGTACAGGCACCCTTAGATGAGTTCCAGCTGTTCAGCTATTGCAGTTTTATGCTCCTTTGACACACTCCTGCCTATGAAGCTCATGGGCCACGTGGCCCTTTATTGTCAGGTAGGTGCTGCAAATTTCTATGAAGATGTTTAATGTGTCATAATTTAAAAGAAAATAAAGCCACAAATGCAGGGAACACAGGCACTAAAAGTCCAGCAGCAGTGAGGTGACAAATACCATTGCTGACTCCATTCATTAAGTTTTTCTGTTGCAAGTTCCACGTGTGCCATGAATCAGACCCGGGCACATTAGCAATGCACAAGGTTGAACTTCCTAAATTGTCTAAGCAGCCTTCTATTCCTAAGTCAGGGCTAAAAAAGTGTTTAATCATTTATGAGGAACAGAGCAGCTCTAACAGGGGAAGCTATTAGCAAGAATCCCTGTTCATCCTGAAATAAGCAGCAATAAAGTGTTTGTGAAACCCTCCTGGGAAATGCTAAAGTTTGAGGTAGAGAGGTGAGATAGACCTACACATGAGATACTCAAGTGGAATGTGAGAATATTCACCTTAAATAGCAGTAAAGATGGGTATCTTTCAAGCTGCCATCTACTACTCAAAAAATATTTGTCTTTGCCGCTGTGACTTTCGAAAACAAAACATCATATTATCAGATCTAGCAAAAGAAGATGCAGTTCAGTGTATCCTAAATAAATTAGATAATAGTAATGAAAGGATTCTCTCTTACCTGATAATTATTTACATTTATAATTGCCAAGACTTGCACAAAGTACCAGAAATCCTTTTTTACTTACATAGTGTCCAACCCTCCACAATATCTTACGTATTTGTGTAAGATTTTACAATTGACAGCAACTTCTAAGAAAACGCCTTTTTTTGTGGGAACTCAAAGTCATCTTTCCACATTTTGAAACACTGTAATATCTTCAATGATTGTGAAATTATCATATATTTTTATATATATGAGATATATTTGGAAGGAATGGTGCTTTCTAAGGACCAGTTTTTATTTTATAGACTCTCATGAGGTTTTGACTTTGAGGCTTTCATGTCCTCCTGGTGTGAAGCACACGTAAGTAACATCTCATCTGCAATCACTATTATTTTACTGTTTAACTCTTCGCCTTGTCTTTTATTCCATTCAGAACACATATGTCCCCAGGGAAAAGGCTTTGACAGATAAAAGTTATTTTTAATTTCATCAGGCCAAACAATCTTTTGACAACGTGAAAATGGCACAGGCAGTATGATATTTTTTAGTAAATACTATCACCTTATTCACAATGAAATAATCCTTTCAAGAACAATTCAGATCAATGCTAATATGAGTATCACAGCACAAGCTCCAGGTAGCCTGGGACACACACAAAAAAAAGAAATGACAGCTTTGTAAATTTGGAAATGGTCCAAAAAACTAGCAAGCAATATGTACATTATTTGTGTATTATAGACACAGAGTAGATGTGCAGAATAAATAGAATCTTCCCAAAGGCTGCAATACTTAAACGAAATCTGGGATTGACCTAACCAGGCTATTACATATGAGGGTGTGATCTATTCAGCTTTAATTTCTAAAATGGCCATCAACAGAAATAATTGCAGCCAGTCAGTTCCCCCCAGAGCCCTTTCCAGCAGGTGTGCAGGGGAATATGAAGACCCAGGATCCCTCTCATTCCCCTGGGAATGCACCTGAGCTGAGCTGAGCTGAGCTGAGCTGAGCTGAGCTGAGCTGAGCTGCCTGGGACGCCCTGGCCCAGCTCTGGTCCTTCCAACCTGCTGGAAACAATTTGGGTTTTATGTGGAGGCAGCACAGGCCAGATTCACTCAGTCCCTGCTCAACAGATGGTGTTGACACACTGTATTATGAGGACATGCTCACAAACCAGAGCAGATGCCACCCCTGAGCAGGATTTTCAGCCATCCCCTTCTGTATACATTTCTCCAAAGTCTGTGAACTGTTTGAAACTCAGTATTCATATCCAGAAAAAAGCATTATTTTTTAATCCATTTCTAACACTCTTCAGAGAAGGATACAGCCATATTTTTTAGTAAAGGTGTTTTAAATACTTTGATAAATCTAATTGAAAATATCATAACTTTTCTTCTTGTTGTTCCTTTACCTTGGCAAGCTTTTCCCTTCCTAATCTTAGCACAAGTTCTATAAATCAAGAACAGCTGCCCTACAGCAAGTGAATCACACAAGTAAAAGTATTATTAAAAAAAAAAAAACAAAACCAAGATTTAGTTGTGTGGTTTGGGTCATTTTAAGTAAGAATGTAGATATTTGAGCAATGTACTGAATTAAAGAAAAACAAGAACACAAAGGAGCTGAAAAAATCTAAAGTGAATCTGAAAAGAATCTAAACTCTTCTACTTGAAACCCTTTCACCAACATTATGTAAGGACACAAATGTTTATTTGGTTTTAGATTTAAAAGGCGATCATCATCATCATCATCTCAAGAGCATGTACAGAGCAAACAAAAAGAAATCTCAGTTCTTTAATTCCTGCGTTATGCACTTCAGAATCACAGAACACTAAGTATGCAGGAGATCTACCAATATCTAATTCTAATAGAGATAATAGGAAAGCAATGAGGCTTAATGGCTTCAGTAGACATAAAACAATCTCTAAGGGTAGAAATAGTGCTGCTGTCTTGGTTTTTAACCATTTGGTTTGCAGGTAAATATTTCTAGAGGGAAAGGGGAGCAGCAGAGGACAGGGGTTCCAGCAGCCTGGGACACTGCAGCACATCATCAGTGGTGTGAGGAGGACTCATCCCATTCCACATCCTCAGCCACAGAGAACCTAGATGTCCTCATTTTTATTATTGTTGAGGTTCAAACCAATTTTTTGGTACACAGCAGGAGACATATTTGCGTTAGAAAGGTGATCATGGTTCTGCAATTACAGAATCCTCACTGGCAAGAGAAGCTGAGAGACTTTTGTAGTGACAAGGTTATATAGCACACACACCATGTCCAACTCTATTCCTGGATAACTTCTGCTAATTCCTGGCAACTTCCGTGGGAATTTCACGTGCACGCACAGTTCCTTACAGTTTCCATATGTCTGGGAACTCTGATGAGCAGAAGCCACAGCTTCCTCTCAGTACTCAGCTTCTCAAGATTGTCATCACTTAAACTGATCATTTCTGAGACACTGGGAAGGTTCTGCAGCCGTAATACAACATCACAGGCAGGTTCATGATGAGAACCCTGTAATTATTTAGATTCTGAAAAATTCTAAGGTGCCCGTTCATTTCAAAATGATTCTTAGGCTTGGCTCTGCACATTCTGGCCAGACCTGTCATAATTCAGTGAGTTACAGCACAGTAGGTTATATGCATAAAAACCTCAGTTATAAACAGTTTCTGCTGTGCAGGACTTTGTTTTTATGATCTAGACATCCTTTTAGACACAATTTATATAAAAAATAGCAGTTATTTTTAATATTATTTATATTACATCTCCCACCTATTGTATTTTTTTCATCCCAACTCACCTATAAACTAGGATTTTTTCCCCACATAAAATTCTAAGATTCCTTCTCTGGGATGCCTGTTCCTACAGGCCATCATTTTAATGATATATAATAGTAACCTGTCTTGAGAGAAGGGTCCCTAATGATATATAACACCATAATAGGTTCTCACAGCACACTGATGACAGGTTGCAGCTATCCATCATCACAGAAGCAGTCAGCAAGATGAGGAGTTAGGGGGATACACAGGAGCAGAGTACAACCATAAAGAAAATATGAAATAGAGCCACAGAGCCAGTTGTGGTGCTTCTGTCTGTCTGTGGCTGAAGGCATCCCCAGAGGCAGAGCTTTAATCATCCCATGAATTCTGGAACAGGCCTAAGCGACAGACTAGTGCTGATAAGAAAAGGCCAGCAACCAAAATATTTCCTTCTTGGTAGCACCAACACGTTAACTCTCTCCTGCTCCTATTAAGGAAGCAACTTTTACTCACCAGCACACACAACATATTTGCAAGTGCAAGAATTCTGATGAAGTGCTCAGGTTATGGGCAGGAAGGTAAACAGAGAGCTTTTAGTCATTCCATCTTAAAACTGGAGCCAGAGCAAGCAGGAGAATTAGCGTGGTGCAGACTGAAATCAAAATATGGACTTTTGTGGTACACATGAGAAACCAGAAACTGCTGCAGGGATCCAGGACATGGGGCTTGCAGAAGGAATTAGATTAACTCTGCAGAATATGAAACAGAGTTCTCAACTGATCTATGTTCCCCTATTAGTAAGAGTATGCAAATTTCTGTGGTGTCTTAAGGTGAAAAGTGATAAATACATCAGCAAGAAAAAAGCAATTAGAAAAATGTACTAATTCTAGAGAAGTGTGTATTTGTAGACACACAAACTTGTACAGGCTAAATATACACATGCTTAATAATGAAGACACTTATGAAAACAGATGCCGTGCTCTTACCTGAAGTGACACTTTTGGAACCCTGGATTCTGAGA
>VYZQ01036401.1:0-24764 GCA_013400655.1 Mystacornis crossleyi
GGCAGCGCGGGCCGGCGGCGGCCCCCTCGGCCGGGGCTGAGCTGGGCCCGGGGGGCGCCAGGTCCCGCGGGGCACGGCCCCTGTCGCTTGTCCCCGCTCATCTTCCTGCGGTGCTCTCCAAGCCGCACCCGCGGCGCGGTACCAGGGAAGCTGTGAGGGTTCCGCTGACCACGCACCCCAACATCACCGAGTGGCCGAAGGATGCTCAGCTGAACAGCCGGGCAGAGTCAGCCCTGGGGGCTGCTGCTCTGAATTCCGATGGAAGCTGGCCCCGGGGGCACCTCTGGGGCTCGGTGGAGTGAAGGGAACCACCGCGTGTCTCCACCAGCTCCGTGGATGCCTCCTTCTCCATCAAGGCCACTGGCATCAGAGTGGGCCGACCTTTCATGATCTCTGCCCTTTTCACCCTTCTCTGCTTGCTCTGCCCCTCATGGGAAGTTACCAGGAAAGGGTTACTTGCTCAGCACCCAGAGCAGCACATCACTTACATGCTGTCCCAAGCGTCTCCCCAGTTCCATCCCTTGTGACCTGCGTGCCTGTCCCCCGCTCAGCCATGTGGCAGCCCTTCTTGGACCAAGCAGTGGTATCGGAGTACTGGTGGGGGATGAAAAGGACCTTGAGGATGTGACTGCTCCCTTCCCCCCCATCCACCACCTTTTCTTGGGACGTGAGCAAGGCAGCAGCCAAGTCAATTCTGTTTTGGAGTTAGCAGCCAGAAAGGAGAGTGCCATGCCCGAAAAATGGGGCTGTGGTGGGGAATGGAGCCATTTTTCCACCTTTTATCCTGGAAGAAGTCTGCTGAGAGCAGGGCTGCCACAGGTGGGGTTGCGGGGCAGGGTGGGAGGGCGGCTGTTTTTTATGAGCTTTCAGGAATCACTTTCCAAGAGATCGCGACATTAATTCCCACTCTGCCAGCAATTTCCAAAATGTCTGCAGAGGTTTTGAGGAGAACTGGCAAATGTGGGAACATGCTCCCGTTCCTGCTGCACACACAGCAACAGGTACTGCTGTGTGGTGAGGGATTTGGAGATGCCAGGCTGTACATTTGAGCCCAGGATGCAGAAGTGGATCCTGATAGCTGGGCGGGTAGCAAAGCCAATAGCCTCCCCCCACTGCCAGCCCTTTCAACTAAAGCTGAAGGCAGCCACTGAGACAAACTTCAGCGTAAAAAAGAAGGGCCTAGTGTGCATCAGGTTCGCATGTCTGATTTATGGGACTGTGATGAGCAAACCAGGGCCTGTAGAACTGCTAAAGAACTATGTGTGGAGCGAGCAACTGCTGCTTCTCTTCAGCTGTTTCTGGCTAGGAGCTGAAGATGTCGCTGGAGTCCCCAGGGCACAGCAGCATAAGGTATGGTGAAGCCCTGTGCAAATTTTCACTCCTTCCAGGCGACGAGTCCTGGCTGTGTGAGAGAGCAGGGATGCATTGGTGCACATCACTCTCAGCAGTGGCTGTGCTTGGTGCCTTTGGGCTCTTTCTGAGGGTCATGGGGGAAATGGCTCCTTCCCCAGCTCAAACAAGCAGCAGAAGGCTGTGTTTGCGGAAAGGGGCCTCATACCAAGGAAAGGAGGAAAAAGAGGGAGTGTGACCAACCCAGGTGCATTTCCCTGCAGTTGGTTAACTTGAGCTTTTTACCTCTAAAAGTGTCACAAGCTAATTCATGGCATGTCAGCTCTGCATTTTCCTTCTCTGGTCAAAGCCTGGTCCTTGGGGAACTGGTAGGGGATGCTGCGGCAGTGCCAGTGCAGGGACATGGCCTTGCATGGGAGAGGAATGATCTTTTCCTTGTTGAGGTGGGTGGCAGGTAATCATTAACAGGGCCAACTGCTGTCACCCCAGCTGTTCTGAGCTGGGGCTGAGTTTACATGGCTTTCTCCAGCCTGCACATGTACACCTGATGCCTACAGCCCCGGGTGTGCTTCCATCCCACAGGAGGGCAGACAGACCTCTGAACCTCCAGCACCTGACGGAAAAGGAGAAACAGGGGATGCCGACACCCTTTGGAGAGAAGGGTAGGACTCTGCCCCAAAGGTACACTCCACCTTTCCCAACGCTCCTCATCAGAGTGATCACATAGTGGGACTGCTTCTCCTCCCCACTGTATATTTGACACTGGGGCAGCTGGAAGACTCTAATTGCCATGGTTACTGACAGCCCTCCCTGCTGAGATGTGGGCCAAGTGCCAGCATGCTGGGGTCTGGGCACTGAAGTAGAGCAGGCCCCCTCCTCCCAGTTGCACGTACACCTGGTCCCTGGGGAGGCTGGGACAAGTTGGTGTGCCTTACACCTGCTACAGATCCTCACTGTTAGCTCTGGGCTGGAGCTGAAGGTTGAAGACTATGAAAGAGAGGCACAGTGGGGGTGGAAGGGACAATGCAGGCAGGGAAGGAGGCTGCTTCTCCAGGCAGAGAGGGGCTGGCAGGAGCACCAGGCAGGCTGCCAAACTGCCCTCAGAAATCTGAGTTTAAAGTATGTGTATAGCTCCTCATCACCCACCAGCTCCATCACCAGCATGCCCTCGGCCACTGTGATTACCTCCTTTTTCAAAGGAAACTCCACAGGAGAGAAGTGTGTTGGCCACAGTCATGCTTATGAGGCTGAGGCTGGAAGCAGAAGTGTCCCTAATCCTCGCTTTTGTAATCAGAGAGTGGTCCTTCTACCAGAGCAGCAGTGATAATCCCTGCCCTCAGTGCTCAAGAGGCAGAAGCCCAAGACTCCCTGCTGGAGCTGGGAATGAATAGGAAGAGCCCCCAGCAGGCTCATCTTCTGCAGAGCAGCACGGCTGGGGACAGCTCACCACAAAAAAAGGCCAACAAACATTTTGGAACTGGAGGCTGGATGCTGCTGTATTATCCACTGACAGCTGTGGCAGCCACTGGGGCTGCCGCCTTTGCCCCAAGGAGGAATAGCAGGCTGCCAGCTCCTGACTCACACTTCCAAGGCCTTCTGGATCACTTGGGAAGGCAGTGCACTTTCTCCCTTTCCCACATTACACGGAGCACTGATGTGTGACACAGAACGGGGGAGAAGGTCCCTCAGGACAAGGACCCCGTATCTAGCAACAGTCCCAGAAGGATGCTGTGCTCGGAAGAAAACAAGGATGTGGGCCAGCAGGGAACTCCCAAAAGTACCCCCAAGTTTGGATGGAGGCAGAGGCCTTGGGATCCAACCTTGTTTGTGCTGTGCAGGGCATCTGCTGTGCAGTGCCCACTGCAATCTTGCGGATGCAGCAGGAGACAGGAACTAAAACATCAATCTCTTTATTTCAATGGCAAGAAACAACAACATCGAAACAGTCAAAGTTGAAAAGCAACAGGAACACAGGCTCGTGCCAGGCCCTGGGCCTGCTGGAGCCAGCACCCTCACATAGTTACAAAAATACAATCCTACAACAGCATCTAAGAAACACAGACCCAGGTATTGCACAGAACTCCTGCCCTCAGCGGGCAGGGTGACCAACACCCCCTCCTTCTTCACCAAAATATAAGCAGGCTTGGAATTGCACAGCAACTCAGCTCACGTGTGCACGGAGGGGCCAGACAGGGAGGGGGACAGTGTGTCTCTCAACTACCTGTACAAAAACTATAAGGGGGAAAGAGGGAAACTGAGGCTCTAAATGCCTCTGGGCCAAGTTGGGCATCCTGTCTGGGGCAGCAGTGGACCTCTGAGAAGATGACAACCTCTTGTCTGTCAGTGGCCTGCCAGCAGTGCTGATGAGAACTCCAGGCACTGCTGGAGTGTCCCAGCTCTCACTGCATTAGGATGCTGTCATTAGTAATTGCCAATACTGCCACTGGCCCCTGGGCACCCTGCCCAAGGCACAGAGGCCCTGCACCTCTGTTCCCCAGAACAGCATCCCCCATCCTTCAGGGGAACCCTGCCCCTGGCCAAAATGTCTGAAGGGTATTCTGGTTCCCTAGAGTATCCTCATATCCTCTTCTTGGTATTCAAACCAGGAGGGATTCAAACAGTGTCACCCAGCACTACCCAGTGGGCACAGCTGGGCGTGAGCGCAGAGGGACTGCACGGACCACACGCAGCAGCGGCAGCATCCTCTCCTGGAGCCAAGCTGCAAACAGCAACCCCCTTCACAACCACTGCCCACCCAAAAGTGCCAAGCAGGTCTGCTAGGCTCAGAGCCATCAGTTTTCCCCCTCTGTGGGCACCTCCTGGTCTCAGAGAGTCAGTTCTGCAAAAGCCTTGCTGAAGGCCTGGCTTGATGTCTCTGCATCAAGCACTCACAGCATCCACACGGGAGACGGGTTGTGGTGCCTCATGCCCCATGGCAGGTGGTAGGTGAAATTCCATCTCACTGCAAGCATGACTCAGGGCTGATGGTTCCTGTGAATCCAAATCTCTTTCTGCTGAAACTGGTGAGGGTGAGCTGGTGGTCTGCCCAGGTGGGTTGTGTCTTGGCTGGGTGAGCTCCCAAGTTTTCCCTGCAAAGCCTTGTGCCCAGTTTCGGGAATAGCAGGAGTCAGACTAAGAGGATGCATGTTGCCAGGTTGGGGGGCATCCCAACCTGAATGGGGGATCCCTGAGAGCAGCACTGCCCCCAGCACTGCCCATCCAGCCCCATGCAAAGTCTAGCATTGAGGGGGAAACTGAAGCAGCAGGGAGGGCAGCTGAATCCAAGTCAGCATTTGGGAAATATAACCAGCTTCACTGCTGCCACTGCCCCAGCTGAGTGCAGCTCTCCACCATCCTGCAGTGGGCTCACAAAGAGATGCCCAGCAGAGAGTGGGTGTGCAAACTGTCCCACCCAGCCCCGTGGAGGGAAGTGTGGTGGGAGGGCTTGGTAGCCTTCCTCCATGCCATCCCAGCCCCAAGTCAGACGGCTAAATGAGCACTAAAGGCCCATTAGGAGGGCACCTCCTGCCCTACTTCCAGTTGCACCAGTCCCCGATGCTCAGAGGAAAGGCTGAGGGCACAAGTGACTTCCCTCCTGCTGCAGAAGGCTCTGGGTAGGGCAACACACAGACCTGGTGCAGCACCAGGAGGGAGGGGAAGGCAGGGCCAGTAAGTTGTGGTGCTTCCTTTGGAGGGTCACAGCCTCTGCTGTCTGTCCACACAGCCTGTGCCTCCCACAGCTGTGCCAGACAGGAGAGGAGGAACAGGACACAAACCTCGCCAAGCACCTAAAGAGGGGCACTGCCAGCAGAGAGAAGGGCTGAGCAATGATATCCCACAAGGATCATAGGTAGGAGCCTGTGGAGGGGGGCACTGGCATTACTCCCATGAACAAGAGTCACTGGGGGCTTCAGCCTGGCCTGCCCCAACATGGCTGGGGGATAGAGCCCATCTAGAGCAGGGAATGTGGTGAACGAGAGGTGAAGGGGTGGACACACAAAGAATCAGGCTTCAAGTCTGAAATACCCATTGTCCTCATAAACAGAGTCCCAGCCCAGCCTGGGGCAGAGCTCTGCTGTATCCATCTCCAGGGACCAGGTTGACATTTGGGGAGGGTTGGGCCAGATACAGCTCTGCCAGTTGGCATTGTCCTCTTCTCATCCTGCATGAGCTGGCTTGGGCTAAGGCACGCCAAGCACTACACAGCTGTCTCCTGGTCCTCCCGCTGGATCATCTGGTAGTGCTGTCGGTTCTCGAGGTAGGCAGCTAAGTCGGGGTCATTGGCTTTCTCAGCACGGTGCTTCGGGGTGTCTCCCTGCACAGGGGAGGCAAGAAGTCAAGAGTGTCAAACACTGCCTGAACGCTGCTCTGGCATCCAAAGGCATCCCCATTCCCCCATGTGGCTGGGTCCAGCAGAGCCTGCAGCCAAACCCTGAGGCAGACAGCAGCCAAATGCCCATGTGCTCACCACGAGATAAAAATGTGCTCCTGAGGAGCCTGACTACTGCAGGCCTGGAAGCTGTCCCCTGAAGGGCCATCAGCTCTAGGCATGGGCTAGGACATGACTGACCCTTGGATCACAAGTCACCCAAGAGGAGACAGAGGCTGGTCCCCATGACCTGCTCTTCCCCTGTGCTGGGGAGGCAGGCGGGAAAGGGTGCGGAATGAGGGGTATGTCTGGGGAATGCCCAGGAATACCAACCCCCCTTCCCTCTCACAGCCTGGCTAGCGCTCCAGCTCCCAGAGGAGGATCACATTTCACCAGCTTATTGCAGCCATCTGGATTGTGTCCACTAATGAACTCCCGCACTCCATAAAAAGCAGATCTGTTAACAGCTCCCAGCTCTGTCTCCTCTCCCCCTTCCCTCCCCCTGCTCCTTGCTCCTCCTCTCCAAGTGCCCAGGCTCTGCTGTGCCACTGAGAAAGGCCACAGAAACCTGGCACTCTGCCGCTGCCATTGAAAACCAGCCCTGGAAGGGATACCTGTCCTGTCTGGCTCATCTCCTGGTGCACAGCAGGGTACAGGCAGCTGCAACAGCATGCCGGGGGCTCCAGGGCAGCCTGCAGCCATATTTCTCCGTAAGGAACAATGGTCAGACGTGCAGAGCCCTCCGCTGGGCCCGGATGTGGATGTGCACAGAAGCCCACCCGTGTGGGCAGAGAGGTATCGTGCACCAAGAAATCTCCTTGGCATGTGCATCCCAAGACTGGGCACACCCCGTGGTCCTGCACACACCCCCCAGCAGCCACACCATCAGGGGACGGAGACCGCTCTGTGCTTTGGTGCTGGCTCTCCTTGAGGGCCTCCTATCCACATCCCCTGAATGCAATCACTCATTTAACAGAGGAGGAATTGAGCTTCTTTCCTGTTCCCCTGCAGAAGCCCCTCTGCATCACTGCCTGCCTGCAGCCTGAAATCGGAGCTGCCAGGGCCTCCCTGCCCGGCTGGGCTGAGGCACGACAACTGATAAGGCTCAGCCTCCCTCCCACTGCAGGGAGCGGGATCAGTCTGCTCCAAACCCATGCTACAGGTCTGCCACTGGGGTTTCTAATGAGGTGGATCCTGCCTGTACAGGCAGGCTGTGACCCAGAGCCCACGAAAGGTCAGTGCAGCAGCACAGAGGGGTCCCCAGGCAGCCACAAACCCGACATGCATTTGCTCAGGCACGTGCAAACCCATTCCCTGGGGGAGGCACATGCCTGAGCGAGGCTTCCTTTTGTGCTGGCAGGCTGGGGGCTGTTCCCCTCCTTCAGGTAAATGAGGGGGCTGGGGCAGAGAGAGGCCATGCCCCTCGAACTGTCCTCTCCTCTTGCCTCTGCCAGCTGAGTCTCCAGTCAGGCCAGCCCCACTCTGGGCACTGTGCAAGGCCTAAGCCTTAGACAGGACCAAGGAAGAGAGGTGGGGAGCCCGAGATTATCTGTACAGCTGGCAAACAGGGATGTGCATTGTCTAAATTGAACCCCAAGCTCCGCCAGCACCAGCACCCATCAACTGGGCTCCTACCCAGTGTCCCAGACCCACAGATTGCACCTTCTTGATTTGTTCTACATCACCTCTGCTACAGCCCATCACTACAAGCCTCCACCAGACAGATCTGACCACATCCTCTCTGCCATATGCCAGCCCCAGGAACCTCCTGTATCAAAATATGGCCCCAAGCCCTCCCCTTTTGCAGCTCCTCTGCCAGGACTGGCACCATTCCCTGACACTAAGGCACAGCTCAATTAACTCGGCATGTGAGGGAATGTGCTGCCACTGCCTGCTCCTGCTCCCCGCAGGCCAGCTTCACCCGCCAAGAGGAGCTCCCAGATCCTCCATCATGACTGCCTGTGGGAAAGAGCTGGGGGAGTCCTGCAGCTGGGAGGGAGCTTTCAGGGAGAATGTCCTTGCTCTGACCCCTGAGGGTGGGAAGGGGGAGACAGAGATGAGACATTCCAGCCCCTTGCTTCTAATTTAATAAAACAACAGGGAGAGAAGCACCAGGAGAAGAGGGATTTAACCCCTCTGCAGCTGGGCTCTACTGGGCAAGCAGGGGTGCTCCATGTCAGCTCCTCTCTGGCAAACACCTCACCCAAAGCACCCCTGTTCTGCTCTCCTCCTGGCTCTGCTCCTTGCCAGCCCTCTGGTCGCCCCAGAAAGCCCCACTGCCACTGCTTCCGCTGTCACCTGCAGGTCTGTCTTCATGAGCGAAGCCCCGGCCTCCACGATGTAGTGGCAGATAGTGCGCTGGCGTAAGGCTGCAGCCTGGTGTAAGCTGGTTTCACCGCTGAGGAGGAGAAAGCGGGAGATGTGAGACGTCCCCCTGGACAGGGACAAGCAGCACATGCAGGTGGCAGCGAGGGGCAGCAATTCAGTGGCAGTGGGAGCTGATGGTGAGTTGTGTGTTTGTCCAGGCAGTCCTGGCAGAGGAGGGGGTGCTACTCAGGGGCGGTCTGTCCAGAATGGACTGGGAATCATGGCTGGCAATTATAGCAAGGGCAGCTGAAGTGTCCCTGTGACTGGTCACTTCACAGAGGGTCTGGCCAACAGGTAATGCAAGTCAGGCAGCAACTTACTTCTCCTCCTCTGTGGCATCAAGGATTTCTGAAGGAGCTGTGGAAAGAAAGAGTGCAGGTGAGTGAGACCCGGCTCCAAGGCAGAGACAGACCTGTCTACTCCCGGGTCACAGTCACCTGTCTACTCCCCTGTCACAGCCCAATAGTGATGCCATAATGCTTTTTNCTGCCTGCAAAAGTCCTGTCTCCAAAGAACTCAGGTCAGCAATGGCATCTAAGCTGATCCCAGGATGAGCTCATCCAGCTGATCCCAGGAAAGAAGAATTGGTTGTGGACTCACTACAGAGAAACATCTAAATAAAAATAAAGCGGTCTGTATTTCAGTGGGAACTGCCAAAAACAACAGGTCAGCTGCCCTGAAGGCAGAAGCAGGACACTAAGAAATGTTTCCCAGAGACAGGCTGGTCACTGCCAGGATGCAGCAACAGCCATGAGGACACCCCAGTACTGGCAGACAGATGCCAGGAAAAGCCCATACACCAGAAGGATGATGTAGCAAACCCAGAGGGAAGGGATCTAAGCCCAGGAGCACTCCCTGTGAGCAAAGGGTTGATCTTTTTTGGCTGCCAGGCTCCTTTGCTAGGAGTGACACTCTGGCTCCAGCTCACCATTCTCGATGATGTATTTGACGATATCCTTGCTTCCTGATTTGACAGCATGGTGGAGGACAGTCTGGCCCGAGGAGTCTCGCACCATCAGGTCTCTTCCAGCTCGGTGCAGCTCTTGGAACTACAGGATTGTCAGATTGCTCAGGATGAGTTGCATTTCCCAGCTCTAAGCCCCAAGCCCCAAGCCCCAGCATTATGTGCCTGAAGTGCCTGACAGGTTGTGTGGATACTTGGGGCTGGTGGGGAGCTTTGTCCAGCTCAGCCATGCTACCAAGTCCCTTCCCTTCGTGTCCATCAGGACAGGAACCAGGGCTTCTTGCCAAAAGCCTGCCTGGTTTCCAGCCACCGCTCCTTGACAGGTGCTGCTCCAGGGCAATTGGGGAGCATGGCTGCAGGGCTTCCCTTAGCCCAAGGGGCACACCAGCCCAGGAGCCAGCCTTGGCTGCTTGAGCACCTACCTTGCTGAAGTTGCCGTTCTTGGCAGCTTCTATCAAAAGGTCATCTGCAAAGAGAGATGCATCAGGGTCAAAAATCAATCTGTAACTGCTTATCTAATCCTGGAGACAAGAGTTGGGCACCAGAGGTGTGGAGCAGGAGCACAAGCTCCTCTAGGCACTAACCCCTTGGTCAGACTGCATTTACATGGCTCCTCCACCTTCAGGAATGTAAGGAACAAGCCAGGAGAAAGAAGGAGACACCGTGTAGCTAGGAGTGCGGCCAGACCTCAGCCCCAGGGAGGTGCATGTGCAGAGGAAGTAGTCTCTGCCCTTGGGCAGGATAAGTTGTGATGGAAGTGGGGAGCAGGTCTCCTGGGCATCAGCCAGCAGCCATGATGCCTCTCACCAATGACTCACTCACACTTCCAGGCTCCGATCAACCTTCAGCAAACTCTTTCCATTTGTTCATCTTGGTGAGGCCCCTGATCTAGTGTTCCCACCTCCCCAGGGAGAGGCAGAGACAGCCTCTCAACCCAGTCCACAGAGCTCAGCTCTGCAGCTGGGGGATTAACCCCTTGCCACACCATTTCCCGCACGGTGGAGCCGGGAAGGCGCCTGGCTGGGCCACTCCACAAATCACTGTCAAGTCTCTTGTGCTCACCTCTGGGTCACCTGCCCTCAGGGCTCCATGTTTCAGGACATATGGAGCAACAGGGCTCCTGCCTGCTCATCAGTTAAAGGATAGGCCAAAAAAACACATGGCAGGAAAACAAAACAGTGCAACCTGAGAGGGGGTACAACCAAGGGTAGAACTTGACTCACCTTTATGTGGGAGGCAGTGCTCTGGCTCAGTCCTGGAAGGGAAGAAGAGAAAGTGTAACTAACCCTGCCAATCCTAACAGCAGATGGCCCTAATGGGCATGCCACCATTAGAAGGATGAAGAAACCTTCCTGTGGCACTCCTTCTTGCCTGATCTGGGTTCTTCCCCATTCCCACTCCCATTTCTACTGCTGCTCCTAGCACCATTGCTCACCCATACTCGACACTGCCCTTAGCTGGGCTGAAAGACACCCATGCCCTTTGCCCCATAGACCAGGTGCTGGAGCTTGACCCCATGGCTGAGCCACCTGCTGATGCCCCACTGCTTAGGGCAGCGCTGGCAGAGGAACAAGGAAAAGAGAATGGCATCTCATCCCTTGATCTAACTCAACACTGAATTCCTGCTTACTTCCAGGGAGTTCCCCTGTAATCTGGCCCAGGGATCAATGCCGTGAAGCCAACTCTAGCTCTCCCATCACTGCCCATTCTTCCTGAGGCCCAGCACCCCCATTCCAGACTCACCTGGGGGAGGGAGAGGAGGGTGGAGAGGAGGAAGAGGAGGGGAATGCAAAATGGTGCCCAGGGGGTGTGGCAGATGAGTCCACGAGGTCGGGCATGGCAGGAGAAGTGCTCACAGTCTGAGTGACCACTAGCTCTGGGTCCAGCACATAGAGCTCATCCTGAGAGATCTCTGTGACATAGTTGAGGTGCTCCTGAAAGACACGAGTCAGGACATACTTCCTCAGAAGCAAGGCCTACTTCTGCAAAACTCCATCCCCTTATATCCCAGTGGGTGGGTTTGTAGCCCACCCATTTGCTCAGCAGAGCAATGGTGGCTTGAACAGTCTTGTGCCTGGGAGCCTTTGCATCTCCTTGTTCTTTTCAGGCTTCCTATCCCCTGCCACCTTAGCAACCTTGTAAACCTTATCTTCATGTCTTCCTCCCCAGATCATTAGGGAAAGTATCTAATACTGGTGAGGATGACCCCAGCTGGCGGGGCCCCTCACCAGTCTTGCTATGTTTGCTATTCCTTACCCGCTGCACTGGAGGGCCCTGCAGGCAGCTTTCAACCCAGTGTTCTGTGGTACCACCCAGGCTTCCTCCCTTTTCTCCAGAAACCTGGAGGTGCTGATCCTGGGCCACAGCCAGGCTCGTCTTGCCATCCCTTTAGGGGATGCCAAAGGGCAGGACAGTGGTATGAGACCTGTGTGGCCCCAAGGCTATGCCTGCCTGTTGGTCTGTGGGGACACCCAAGCACCTTCCTAGGGGAATGATGGTGCAGGATGAGGCTGCGCTCACCTGTGCGCGGTCTATCCTGTAGAACCGATCGGCCGTGGTTGCTGTAAGACAGAAACAGAACGAGACGGGGTGATTCTTGGTGTGAGACAAGGGAGACAGCTTCTTCCCACCACGAGTGACAGTGAGCTACCCAGCCACTTCGTGGCTTGCACAGAGGGTACAGCAAAGCAAACAACAGCCCCAACCAGGAGCCAACAGCTTCTCTTCATGATTCTGCTGGTGTCTTCACCCTATAGGCAGCCCCTTGGGCCTACAGACCACCACGCCCCTGTGAAACATGCTTTTGCTTGCTATCTCCTCCTCAGTGACTCCTGGTAGGGAGCCACAGGTAAGGCAAGAACACATCTAGCTAATGCCATGGCCCTTCTGGGGGCTTTCAGGTGCTCCAGCATTATCCTGAGCAGATGAAGCTCAGGGCTATGCAGTGCACATCTCAGCATTCACTTATACCAGGTGAGGAACTGCTGTGATTAACATGGTGCACCCTGTTGAACAGTGCTCAGAAATGGGAGCACTACAGGGGGCTGGGAGAAGAGAGAGCTCAGCCTCCTGCTGACTTGATTAAGGACCTCCATGAGGTCACTCAGTGCATGTGACTGCCAGGCACAACGGAGCATGCCACCACCAGCTGTAGATCCAAGCCCCTGTCTCCTAGGATGGCAGAAGAGCTAAAATTAGCCTCCAGCCTCTCTGAGTGCATCCCTCCGCTCATCTCTCCTCCTTAGGGAAGAGATCACCACAGAGAGAGAAAAGCTCCAACAGAGGAAGTGGCTATGCTGGAGCCAGACACAGACAGCCACCACCCCTAGGGGAGCGGGGAGGGGTTACGGACTTGGGGCATCACCAAGGGAGAGCAGGACAGGTAAGAGCACAGTGCCAGAAGAGCTGGATTCCCAGGGAGGGCAGCATTTCCCTGATGTCCTGACAGGCTGCTGGTGCCAGTCCAGGAGAGGCTGCTGCAGTGGGATCCTTGCAGACCCAAGGACGTCTGTCTGCAAACAGAGTGGGGATGTGCCAGAGCAGATGAGGGGTGTGAAAGAGCCATGTTTATCCTGGATATTTGCATCCAGGGAGAAATTGTTCATTCAGCCACTTGAATGAACCTGTGCTGTGTTGAATGAGGCTCTAATCTCTTTCCTGTCACATTTTCCTGAGTCCAGAACCTGCTGCTGGGAGACTGGCAGGAGAAGGGAAAGCGGCCCTGGTAGAGCAGTCCTGGTAGTGACACCTGGGAGCAGCAGCACCAGCAACCCCACATGCAGGGCCTTGAAGGGAGAAGTTGCACCCTCTCTGCCTAGCACGAGGCTTCCCAGGCCCACTTTGCAACCCATGGCTGTGCTCTGCTGTGGTTTACACTCTGCTTGCTGGGATGTCAGAGAGATGAAATGCTACCAACGGGCATTTCACTCAGCCAGCTTCCAGGAACAGAGGGAGCTTCTTGGTCAGAGAAGGCAAAGGGAGAAGAGAANTGGCCCTGGTAGAACAGTCCTGGTAGTGATACCTGGGAGCAGCAGAAGGCAAAGGGAGAAGAGAAGGCAAAGGGAGAAGAGAAAGCTACTTTCAGGCAGGGGAGAAGCAGCAGCTGGAGCCCAGCAGGGAGCCTGCTCTCCCGTAACACTGCGATGCTCATGGTGAGCCTGGCTCCGAGCATGCTGGAGCAGGGGGGCCCCCTGCCTGCACAACCCGGGAGAGCATCCCCAGCAGTCCCGCAGTGACAAACACACGCCACTAAGCTGTCTTCAGCTCCAGGGGCAAGAGAACTGCAGACACCCCTTGCTCCACTCCTGGTCAACAGCCAGCCACACAGCCTGGGGCAAAGCACTGCTGTGCTCAGCCCCAAAGACCCCAACATCCGTGAGTCCCAAGCCTCAGTGTTTCCCTGTGGCTTGTCACTGAGTGTCTGTCCTCTCACCCCCCAAATTCATAGAATCAAGAGAATCATCAAATTGCTTAGGCTGGAAAAGACCCATAAGATCATCGAGTCCAACCATTAAACCAATGCTGCCAAGTCCACCGCTAAACCACGTCCCTAAGTGCCACATCTACACATCTTTTAAATATCTTTAGGGATGGGGACTCACCCACTTCCCTGGACAGCCTGTTCCAATGCTTGACTACCTTTTAAGGGGGAAAAAATTCCCCCCTGACACAACTTGAGGTCATTTCCCTTCATCCTCTTGCTTGTTACTTGGGAGAAGAGACCAACATAACTTGACACAACCTCCTTTCAGGTAGTTGTAGACAGAGATAAGGTCTCCCCTCAACCTCCTTTTCTCCAGGCTAACCAACCCCAGCTCCCTTGATCTCCTCGCCAGAGTGATGAAGATAATGAACAGGACCAGGCCCGATACTGTGCCCTGGGGATCACCACTGGAGCCGGCCACCAGCTGGATGTAACTGCAGGCACCACCACTCTCTGGGCCTGGCCACCCAGCTGATTTTCTACCCAGTGCAGTGCACTCATCTGAGACATGAGCAGCCAGTTTCCTCAGGAGAACGCTGTGGGAAACAGTGTCAACTGTTTTATTGAAGTTTAGGTGGACAACATCCACAGCTTTTCACTCATCCACTAAGCAGGTCACCTTGACATAGGAGGAGATCAGCTTGGTCAAGCAGGACCTGCCTTTCACAAACTCACGTTGGGCGAGCCTGATCCCCTGGTAGTGCTGCCTGTGCTGCCTGATGGGACTCAGGATGATTTGCTCAATGACTTTTCACAGCACCAGGGTTGGGCTGACAGGCTTCTAGTTCCCCAGATCCTCCTTCGGGCTCTTTTTATAGATGGGCATCACATTTGCTAATTTTCAGTCAACTGGGACCTCCTCATCAGCCAGGGCTGCTGGTAATTGATTGAAAGTGGCTCAGTGAGCACTTCTGTCATCTCCCATACTACCTCTGCGTGGATCCCACCCAGTCCCACAGACTTGCTTGTGTCTAAGTGGTATAGCAGGTCACTAACCATTTCCCCTTGGATTATAGGAGTTTCCTTCTGGNGGGAGTCTGTAACAGACTATAACAGACTTCCACCAGGATATCTGCTCTATTGGCCTTCCCCCGATTCTTACCCATAAACACTGAACNACCTCAGGGCATGGATACCCTGAGAACAACTGGTCTTACTATTAAAGACTGAGGCAAAGAAGGCATTAAGTACCTGAGCCTTATCCTTTGTCAGTGTGTCTCTACCCTTTCACTCAGTCAAGGATGAAGAGTCTCCTCAGACCTCCTTTTGTTGCTGATGTATTTGCAGAAACATTTTTTTTGTTGTCGTTTATGGCAGTAGACAAATTAAGGTCTAGTTGGGCTTTGGTCTGTCTAACTTTCTCCCTCACGACATAACCTCACTACATCATTGTAGTCCTCCTGGGTTGTCTGCCCCTTCTTCCTTCTGTCCTGAGTTCCAACCAAAGCTCTCTGTTCAGCCAGCCTGGTCTTCTTCCTCACTGGCTCATCTTTCAGCATGCAGGCCTGACCTGAGCCTTTGGGATTTCCTTCTTAAAGCATGTCCAGNACCATACAGGGCTACCCCAGTGCCTCTCCCTCCTTGCCTGTCCCCTCTGAAGAGTTTATAGGCATCCATTGCAGCACCCCAGTTGTGTAACTTGTCCCACCATGTCTCTGTGACGGCAACTATGTCAGTTTTCCTGCTGTGACATATCTTTTGGCGCCTCCTGTTTGTAGCCCATGCTGCATGCATTGGTGTCGATGCTCTTCAGCTGGGCTCCTGATTCCCCCACTTTTTGGGGGATAGGAGCCATAATTCCTATGCCCTAATTCTCAGGTGCTTCTGTGGTTTCTAATGCATCCATTACCCTTGGATCTTTGCAGCCACATGGATCTCCACCCCCTACCTCCACTGAGCTGGCAGACAAAAGGACCTTGCTTAGCACATCATCAGATCCAGTCAATACTCCCAGGGAGGGTGATACTCACAGTCCAGGAAGCACCACTTGGGTGACAGCTTCTGGAATGACGGTGTCTTCGGTTTGGCTCCATCTCCCTCCTGCATAATAAAAGAGAAGATAAAGACATAGCTTACGGCCTCTGCATCTCTCTTCAGAGCATTCCTCCTGCTTTGGGAGGTCCTGCAGACATAGAGGATCACAGGCACTTGGATGAAATTGAACACAGGCACAGCACACTGCAACAGGGAGCAGCATGGGACAGACTGGAGCTGACTGCAGAGAGGTGTCACAAGATGAGCCCGTGAGACCGGCACAGTGGACATGACAGATGGGCCCAGCGGACAGAGCGAGGCTGTACACACCTGAAAGAGCGGGCGCTCTAAAGCAGAGGGCTGCAGAGGGAAATCCTGCAGAAAGGCAAGGTGTGCTGTTACAGCCTGTGTCTGGGCAGCCCCCGTGTTCCTCTCTCATCCCATTGGAGTTGCTTAATGTGCTGCCATATCTGGCTTTACACACTGTCTGGCCAAGGTCTCTGGTCCCTGCCTGGCTTTAAGGCCAGAGCACAGTGGTTGCCCAAGGAGTGAGAAGAGGTAAACCATGAGGTGACCAAGGAACATCAGCCACACTGCACAGTTTTAAAGGTGCAGGAGATTGCAGGGGCACCACTGCAGGGACATCTACCCCACTGACACAGCATGAAAGCATTACCCTGCGAACCCAGGACCTGCTAGCCATGTGCCTACCTGCATGTCCTCACCAGTCCCTGGGCACAATGTGGGCAAGTGACGGGCATGCAGAGCAGGCACAGCAAGAGGCAGATGCCAGTGTGCCAGCCTGGGCAAGCAGCTCTACAACTCAGCCCTGCAGGACACTATGCATATGCTGGATGGGATTCCCACAGGCACAAGAGCCAGTGAACAGCAGACTAAGCAAGGTCCCTTCAGTCTTCTGGGCAACAATCAGATTGAGCAGTGAAGCACCAGGAGCCATACTATGGGCTTAGAAGGCATTGTTCACCAGGATCAAGAGTTACACAGTCTGTGTACAGGTCACAAACACGTACTAGTACATTGGCAAGGACACAAAAATTAGTGCTTGCAAATGAAAAGAGCTGGAGGGGTTATAAACCTAATCCAGGCACCTGGAGACGGCAGAGCTGTGCCAGGAAACACAGAACCTGTGGAGGGTTGAAGGGTTATAGGCCTCCACAGGATGTGTGCTGGCTTTTTATACTACCCCGTAGTTTTTCAGGGTCATTCCCTGGGCTTGGAGAACAGTCAGAAGAGCAATGCTGAGAAAGAAGCTGCCAGACAGCAGGGACCAACAAGCCATCCAGCTTGGGACCCTCCACCACATGGTGAAGGCAAACCGTGACCTCTTAGTGTGACCCAAAGCAAGAGTGTGTGTGTTGGTGCATGCAGGTCAAGGAGGCTTAGAAATCCTTTCCCTGAGTCCCTCCATCCTCAGCATTCAGCCATGACCACTCTTCATGCAGGGACTCACCTCCTGCAGCTTCTCAATTTGGGTCCGGCACAACTCCAGGTCACTGTCTCCTGGGACCACGATGATCCCCAGTGGCACAGCTGCAGACAGGGCACAGGCACAACTCAGGGAGCAGCCCATGCCCCATTCCCAAGCTTTGCCAGACTTGGGGGCTGCAGCTCCCACCCCCAGTCACTGAGCTGGTCACTCACAGGCTTCCTTAAGCTTTTCCTTGTCATAGTTCAGTGCCTCATAGTCGCGCATGCTGATTCGGCTCACCCGGATTCGCAGCCGCTCGGGCACTGGCTGCTGGCTGAGTACAGGGGGCAAGGAAAAAGGAAGGTATCAGAAAGTGACAGCCTGCTTTCGCCTTATTCCCCTCATCCCTCTGAAACAGGCCAGAGCAGAGTGTTGTATAGACTAGGGTGGGGAGCCTGGCACCAGACCTTCGCCAACATCAGGGTCTGGCCTTATTTCTGTGACCTGATCCCTTCCCAGACCCTCCCCAAGAAAGGACTGAAATGCCTCTGGCAGTCATGGATCAGTCCCATTCCTCTCCCTGCCAACTGTCCTTCCTTGGAGAGAAGGTCTATCTGAGGAACCTACTCATTGAGCAGGGGCATGGAGTTGCGCCGCTTGGTCTTCTGCACCATGTTGGCTTGGTTGCGCAGGGAGATGTGGATGCAGGAAGCCGCCAGCTTGCAGGGCTCTCCATCCACCTGCATGGGGATGGCCTTGGATGTGGTGAGAACCACCTGCCGACACTGACAGAGCCGCTCTCCATGGCCGCCGACTTGCAAGGCAGCCTGTGAAAGGGTCCAGAGTGAGAGCAGAGCATGGACTGAGATGTGGATGAGGGGAGCATCCACTGTGAGCAGGATGTTGCAAGTGAATCAAGTTCTGAGGGTCTCAGGTTTGGTTTCAGTGAGAAGGGACTCACAGAGACCAGGGCATACAGCACCCCACCTAAATCTTAGAGAGCAGACACTGTCACACAGGCCAGCACCACAACTCCTCCACAGAGGATCTGTGGAGCTGTGGGCTGGCTGACACCTGGTCAGTGGGACCAGTCACTTCCCTGGCTGCTACCTACAACTGGCAACAGCACTGACTCACCAGCGACGTCATGGTGAAGCCGATAACTTCAATGCAGCCGTCATCATGGCGCTGAGGCTCAAAGTCATGGTGCTCCCCAGGGTTGCCCCAAGGCATGGTGCCTGCACAGTACCTGTGAAGGGACAGGAAGAAATGCCTGGACTGGCACACCAAACCCAGACAGGGATCTACAGCACAGGTGCCTGAAGCCCAGCTTATGAAGACAGGTACTGGGGCTGCTCACCTTGGGATGTTAAGGAAGACCAGGCACTGGGGTTTCAGGTCCTGAATCTTGGAGGTCAGGTCTGTCCCATCACACTGGAGACAACACAGGGGTGTTCAGGCTGCTGTAAGGGGGAGCCCGGTCCATCCTACCCACTTAGAAGAAATGGCCTCCCTCCTCTGCTCCCTGCAGTGAGTGTTCTCCAAGTCAGGGGAAGCTGATGCTCCCAGAAACATATCCTCTCCCCAACCCTGCCATACTCAGTGTGCCAAAGGACAGTCCTCACGCCTCCACAGCTCACTCCCTCCCTGGACCAGAGCACCCCAGCACACTCACAACCAGCCTGACGTGCTTCGCCAAGTCCTTGGAGCTCCCGGTGAGGAAGTCGGAGAAGGCCGTCTGCCAAGAGACGAGACAGAGCTAGTGCCCACATGTTCACCAGAATGGGCAGCCAGGAAGCCTGCCACCGACCTGCCACAGACCTCAGCTGCTGAAACCTGCAAACCCTCTATTCATCTACAGAAGTCCTCTTCTCCTCCAAAACAACCTGATCCATTCCTCTTGCTGTTTTGCCTACCAAAAACCTTGCGACACCTTCAGTAACATGCTCTAGTATTCCCTTGCCAGCCCAGTCCTGACTTTAGGGAAGAGCTGGCAAGGCACGTCTCCTCCAGCAAGACTCAAGTCACAAGAGACAAATTCAGTCTCAAGCTGTAATGAAGTACCACAAAACAGAGCTGAAGTGACCCCATCTAGAGATTCCAGGAGGGACAGCATGGGTCCCCTTTGGGTTTAACTGTGCAGATAGGAAAAGAGACACAAGCAGGACAGATGTGTGATGGCACAGAGCAGCTTGGCCTTTAGTACTGCTCAAGTACCAGTCACCAGACACATGGGTAGAACGTATATTGAAGACGGGGAGACAGAGTAACAAAGATGATACTGAGATGCAAGGCTCCAGAGATGAGATACAGGAGGGCAATGTAATTAGCCAGGAAGCTGTAACTGGTCCAAGGTATACAATAAGATAGTGTGAAGACCCTGTGGAAAGGCTTCTTATTCCTCTGCAGGGTGGACAGCCTGCCTTCCCACAGCTCCAGGGAGGTCCTGCCTGGGTGACCACCCGTGAGCTGGAGATCAAGAACAATAGTGGCAGGAGATCAATACAGCAACTGTACTGCAGGCCATGGAGCAAGTTGTACTGCCAGCAGCACTCACAGCTGAAGAGGAGCTGTGACTCCCAGTACTGCAGCCTTTCTCCAGTAACTCTCCACCTTCGGGCTGGGGTGCTTAGTTTGAGCGCATGTCCATGTAACTTAAATGAGTGAGTTTAGGGTGCAGAAAGAAGGCGGGTCTATGCCTGTGCTCCAGTTGACATTAAGGCTGCTGTGACAGCTGGCTCACATATCCCCCACACACTTACCCCAGCGTAGAACATTTTATTCCGAAACCGGCTGTTGAACTTCTCTGGGTTGGCCTCTAGGGAAAGGAGAAAAAAGTCCAGGTCACTGGCCTACACATGGAAATATTTCACTTGCCAGCTCTCCTCAGACACAGCTCTACAGCCAGCCTCAGCCAGGAGTCTGCCCCCAGCTTTTTTCCTGTACCCCTCTTCCCCCTCTGTAGCTTGGACTTGTTCCTCCTGTTTCACCTCCAGCTCTGTCCCTGAAGCAATTCTCTTGTTCACTTTCTTGAGGAACCCACAAACAAGAACGGGCCCATCCCACAGACCCTGACCAAGTCCTGCCACTGCCCTGTACCTCGGGATTCGTGGAACTCCAGCGTCACCCGTGCGTCAAAGCCAAGGCTGAAGTAGTTATTAAAGACATCCAAAGGGAGCTGAAATAGAAAGGAGGAATAAGGATGAGGCTGCCAGCATGTGTCCATGGCAAAGATGAAGTCGGGTTACAGCAGAGCCACTAGAGTGCTCAGGAGGCTGAAGGACCCTGCTTGCCTCTTCCCTAGGAAAATACAGAGGTCACCAGCTTGAGATAATGGATTAGTTCCTGGCTCCTAGCGGTAAGGGAAGTGGCCCAAGGGGACACACTCTGCTCTCTGAGGTTTTCTGCAATCACCTATGTTTCTGCTAAAGAAAACAGTCTCACAGAAGACTGGGCTTATACCTGTTGCAAGTTGCGGTTAAAAACCTATTGTAGGCATTTTGTTACGAACTCTACATGTCTTGTCATGACTCCTGTGGCTCAGAGCCATGAAGAGAATGGTGGAATTGGAGGAGTGAGAGGGAAACACCAACCCCACAATGTAGCCCCAGGAGCTGGGGCTGCCTAAGCCAGTGGAGAAAAGAGAATGAAGACCTCAAGGACAAGGAACAGACACAGAGAGGAGGTGTCCCACCTTGTCAGCAGCTGCCTCATCCTTTTCCTCAGGGTTTGTGTCAGGGTTTGGCTCCACATGGAGGTTCCAGCGATCGAGCTGCACTATGTTCCCGTCTTCTACGTGTGATAGGATCTTGGACAGAGGTTCATCTGTGTAACCCTGGTGAAGAGAAGGACTTCATGAGTCTCATGTTTGCCTCCCCCTGAGATATCCCAGATAGCAGGCTTTGGTAAGACATCCCAGAGTAAAAGATGTAGAAGANTCCTAGCGGTAAGGGAAGTGGCCCAAGGGGACACACTCTGCTCTCTGAGGTTTTCTGCAATCACCTATGTTTCTGCTAAAGAAAACGGTCTCACAGAAGACTGAGCTTATACCTGTTGCAAGTTGTGGTTAAAAACCTATGGTAGGCGTTTTGTTACGAACTCTACATGCCTTGCCATGACTCCTGTGCTCAGAGCCATGAAGAGAATGGTGGAATTGGAGGAGTGAGAGGGAAACACCAACCCTACAACGTAGCCCCAGGAGCTGGGGCTGCCTAAGCCAGTGGAGAAAAGAGAATGAAGACCTCAAGCACAAGGAACAGACACAGAGAGGAGGTGTCCCACCTTGTCAGCAGCTGCCTCATCCTTTTCCTCAGGGTTTGTGTCAGGGTTTGGCTCCACATGGAGGTTCCAGCGATCGAGCTGCACTATGTTCCCGTCTTCTACGTGTGATAGGATCTTGGACAGAGGTTCATCTGTGTAACCCTGGTGAAGAGAAGGACTTCATGAGTCTCATGTTTGCCTCCCCCTGAGATATCCCAGATAGCAGGCTTTGGTAAGACATCCCAGAGTAAAAGATGTAGAAGAGATCAACTCTAATCGAATGCACAATGATGTGGGACTTGGAATTTACAACAATGCCATCTTCCTTCTAAAAATCTTCCAAAATTTGAAACAGTAATTGCTTTTGTATAATCTAATGCAGTGCAATTCAAATGTCAGAAGAATGGCAACATCCAAGTTGCACTTATTTGTTGGTCTCTATCTACAGGAAGTTAAAACACCAGCCCATGCAAATCTCCACCCATGTGTCTGAAACAAGGGTTGAAGCACTCAGCCCTTCTCTGTCAGCAGTGGGTTCTTGTGCCCATCACTTACCCCACCCCAGTTCAGTGTTCTGGCCAAGTCATTCCCTGTCCCCAAAGGCAGGATGGCCACAGGAGGAGGTGGGTTGATGCGCAGCTGGTCCAGAATGGAGAGTATCCAGCCCACCTGCTCAAGCAAGAGAGTGCAAAGAAACCATTGTTTATCTCAGGGACCAGCAGGCAGGCAGAGGTGACTCAGAGCACTAGCGATGGCAGAGGGGCAGAGATGGGTCTCCTTGGCCACAACTGAGGCTATTCATGGTCTTTAATGCTCTACTCAGCTGCGGCAGGAGATACCAGCAACCCCAGTGAGGACACTGGCTCTCAAAAGGGCTACAAATCCAGACATGTTACAGACTAGCACTCCCTGGAACAGTGCACGAGGGCACCCACAGTATCCATGCTACCAGCTGTACCATGGACACAGTGTGCACAGTTTGCCCTGTTCTGGATTACAACAAGGAGGGCTGCTGTCTGCACTGGAAAGGCCTGGGCAAAGAGGCACCATGGGATGAAGGGGCTGGAGACTCACCGTGCCATCTCCCCCGCACGCCAGGATCCGGAGGTTGTGGACTTTGCGGTACAGCTCCAGCCTGCAGGGAATGGGGAGGTTGAGGAGGAGAGGGGAGAGGTACTGAAGGTGTTACACAGCAGCTGCCTCACAGAGCCCCTGGCATTCACAAAGCCACATCCATGTCTCCCTCGACAGCTGCTCACAGCAGTGGGCAAAGCCACAGTAATGCTGGCTTCACCAGCTCTTGTGGAGGAGTGGGGTGTCCACAGGCTGTGCACACATAGATAACTCAGAACGCAGCAAGCAGGTAAGACTCACACAACATTAACTGAATATAAGGAACTATGTCTGGGAACCTCACCCCATGGCTCTTCACCATTAGCCTTAAGATTAGACTAGCCCTCCAGCAGGAATCACTGACTGTGAGTGACTATCACAAGCTATCCTAGGTAGGCCGCTCAAAGCACTGAACGTCTTTCTGCATGTGGGAGCTATGAAGCATCAGGCCTCTGCCAGCTGGGGGAAGAGCTCTAGGGAGGAATCCTGGGACATGGATGGGGGAGAGAAAGGTGCTGCCCCCATCAGTACTCACGCCTCCTTGGGTCCACCCTGGCTGAGGTCGAAAACTTGCCGTGGGTTGAGATACCACATGAAGGATTGGATGATCTTGGCTCCCTATGGGGAGAAGAAAGACTTCAGGTAATATGGAGTTCCCAGTGCACAACAGAAGGAGGCATCTGGTCCTGCCTGGAGAGAGGCTAAGACAACACCATTCTGCAGAGAGTACAGGCAAAGCCTGGCCAAGGTGGGAACTGCTGGGCAGCAAACTGGCATTGTGGCCTCCTGCGCAGCTGAGAAATCACCAAAATTATGATGAGAGCTCAGCAGTCAAATGGCAGTGCCCTCATAGAGATGTCTTCTTATGGAGATACCAGACAAGGCCATACCTGATTCCCACCGCTCTTGGGGTTCACAAACACCAGCAAGGGCTTCATGAGAGGAGCTGGCATGGGCTTGATGACAAAGGGTTTCCACCTCCCTTCCTGCAAGAGATACCATAGATCCTTCGATAAAGCTGGGGAAATGCAAACTCCCACCTCCAGCTGAGCCCTAACATCATGCAGGACAGAAGCAGGAGAAAGAGAACATCCCAGCCACCCCATAAACCTTGTCTCTGGGATATACCCTGCCAGCAGGCACCCTCCCCTCCAGCTCAATCTCCTTAACCTCAACACAGACCCGGAAAAGCCCACTTTTATTCCCAGCCTTGCTCCTCACTGTTCAGTCCCTCTGCCCTTCCAACATAAGGTCATTCCCAGTCCCCTCATCTCTTACCTCTGCTCCCTTTTTGCTGGATTTCCGCTTGAATGATGTCCTCTTCTTCTTCTTACTAGATTTCAGCGGATTCTAGAGAGAAAAGGAACAAACATAAAAACTCTGTGAGGAGCCACTGGGCAAATGGGAACTGTGAAAGAGCCACAAGAGCTGATGTGACTTACCTGAGGCCGCCGGACCCGCAGGATCCAGGTGGGAGGAATGACAACAGCAGCGTGAGCCCCCAGTGAGCAGGGCTCTTCAATGTGTTGCAGCATGAAACATGACACTTTGCTGTGATACTGGCCAAGGAGAAGACAGAGAGAAAATTCAGCTGCTCAGTTTGCTGGGCACAGCCACCATCTCCTCCTCTCAGGTCCCCCATGTCAATGCAGGAATTTTGTAATGGGAAGGCAATGAAGAGAAAGTTTCTCAAAGGAGCTTGTAAATATCATAGTATAGCTTCTCCCAGCAGGAGGAGCTGTTATGGGCAGGCTGCAGAGTAGGAGCTTGGGGAGTCCCAGCAGAAAGCAGAGATCTTTAGTGCAGAATTGACTGGTAAGGCATTCAGGGAGGGCTTTGCTCACCGCTTGTTTACACCAGGAACAGCTGATGGCTACAATCTCTTTGCTGTGGAAGGCAAACTTCTGCTGAAAACCCTGTGGAAGAAAGGATAAGAGGCTTAGGGAATTCCCTCGCAGTTTCCTACCATCCAACAGGACTTTTGCACCAGTAAGAGAGACATTAACAAAGGGAGCACATCTGCAGCTGGAGCTCTCCAGATCCTGTCAGACAGTCCCAACCACCACAATGGCACCAGGGAGGCCACTGTGCTCTGCAGGGGTATCCTTATTGCTCAAAGAAAGCATGTCAGGAAGACAGTCTCCTTCAGGATTAACTGGGCCCAGGGGAAGAACTACTCTTGTGTGGGAAGCACTTACATAGTGCTTCACTGAGCAAAGCAGGGCACGTGTCTTGGGTTTGCTGCCAAACAGGAATGGTGGGATGTCCCTGGTTCCCAGCCCTGTTCTTGTCTCTGGCTTGACCTCAGGTTTCCTTCAGGCTGAGAAAAATGCCCAAGATGCCCTCTTACCTTGCCACACTGCCGGCATTTCCCTTCCTGCCGCCTCCGGTGCACCCAGTGATGCCGGACAACAATGGGCTAAAGGGAAAAGAAAAAAAGAAAATGAAAGAAAAA